>KV751329.1:2698107-2710701 GCA_001698575.1 Mola mola | reverse complement strand
AATATATTTGGTTGTGCAAATCAGGCACTGGATATTATTGATCTATTTATCTGCTACACATGTGATACACTTCTGTTTTTTAAACTCATCAATAGAGAGCAGCTTCCACTCAATTGCCTGACTTTGTAAATGAGAGTTTAAGGGTTTGAAAATGAGCAGTCCAAACAAAAGTTGAATTAAAACTTTGAGCATGAATACTTTAACCTGGAAAGCTCTCAGCATAGGCTAATAAAAATTACTCACTCTAGAGAATAATGGTTAAAAAATGCATTGAATTTATATACAGCTCTCAAGATGGAGAGTTGTATATAAAGTGTATGAGTGCATGAATTGACATGGCCCTCTGTCACTTCAGATGCATTGAGGACTACAAGCGTGGGCCAGATGGGAGGTCTTGCCTTCCGCTGTCTGAGGCCTGCACTGAGGGAATAGACTGTGTGGAAGCAGCGGACATCCCTGCCAACCAGACTGTGTTCGGAGACCTCTTCTATGGATACAACAACCACACCAAAGAGAGCACCTCAGGACAGATCCTCAAGGCCACGTTCAGGTAAACAGACAGGCTGTTTATGAAGTGGAGCATGTGAAACATTGTTGTGCCATTTGTAGCTCAGCGGGGAAACAATTTGGCAGGGTTTAAGCTTTTTGCCTCCCACTGTGGTGATATCCATGATAGTACAGTTTCTGTGGTCGTTCTCTGTTTAAGGGCTTTCAATGAAATAGTATCAGGTACCAGCTGTTTCTTATACATTATTGCAAGTAAATTACTTTTAATATCAGAAGTACATTTAATTGTTATTGGTACTGGCAGCTATTACTTTTATCAGAGCAGTTTTTCAGTAAGTTATCTTTACTTGTACTCAAGTATAAGTTTTTGAAGATTTTTAAGACACTGGGTAGTAGTACTTAAAATACCAGAACCAAAATCTAGAACACACCAATATCCTACTGGATCTGTGTTATAGTTCTCTTATCAGACCGCTGGCAAGTGCCAAACTTCCCCCTACAATGGTAACAGATATAGGCAGAAATCCCTGGGGAGACAGAGGGGTTCCCGATCCCTGGAACCACCACCCCACCCTCACCCCAAAAATGTATTTTGAAAATTCGATAATGTATTGAAATGTATTAATGCATTGGAAATGCTTGTAGACACAATTAGGTGAACATACACTTAACTTTTACATCAATGTTATTTCTGTATGTGAAAGCACACCCCAAATTGCACAGTGAGATACCTGCCCTTTAAAGCACAGATCCAATCATTTTAAGATTTCTCAGGACAGACCCTAGTAATGATCTAGAGACCAATAGATCCAACAGGCCCATCATCACATTGGAGAATCAAAGCAGACTGTTTGATTGGTAAGTCCACAAAGTCCCTTTATGCCAGTTCCCAATACTGAAACTGTTTAATTTGCTTTGATTCAAGTTTATTTATCTGCTTCACTGGCAGAAGAACAAATATACGTTTACACTATATGTATCTACTTGTTTCTTTTACTTACTTAATTTATGTATTTATCTTTGTGCGATTAATTTGCATGGGATGCAGTGCTGTAAGTACACATCTGGACATGCAAAATGCTCATTGTTGCCACGTCACATTTAAAACATTCAACATAGCTGACCGCTAGAGCGAGTGGCTCTATATGACTATAAAACCAAATGCCCTCTGCGCATAGCTGGAGCTGCCCTACAGAAATCCTGAAGTAGGTCCTGAAGCAGCTGTGATACGGTTTCAGCTCCAGAATCATGCAGTGGAACTCACCAAGTTTTCATCTCCTATCCAAATTTCAATATACCCATTTACTTCATTTCATTTTAATATTATTTTTTCTTTCTTTTAAAATCCAGGCAATCATCCCTTGGATCAAAATTCAAAAACATTTTTATTATGGTTTTTTATTTTTATAGTTTTTATTATATTCTCCTAAATGCATACCCAGCGATAGTGCAACAGACTTCCCTTTGCTGCCACACTGTAATAACCTCGGGAAAGCCCTATAAACATGTTCATCACTTCCAATAAAATCATACAAACAAATGGCAGACTCTGCTGGGAGCTGAACTAGCACTCAGTGAAGCAGTTTTATAAAGTCTCTGCAGCTGTTTCTAAAAACCTAATATGACTCCTATGGTTTGTTTTGTGGAATAAGTGATTTTTTTCGAAGAATCGTACTAACTTAAACACGGTAGCCCACAATACACTTTCTGAAGGTCAGACACAAGCAATAAGATATTCAGTTAGATGTCTTTCACCTATAATTTAGTCTCATTCAGGCACACACACCTAACATTGCTTCGGATTTGATAATGTTGTTTCCTAAGCGCTGTCTCAGGTTGGTGTGTGCTTTGTAAAATGGAAGCAGTCAGTCAGGAGGCACATGTGTCTCCACAGGTTGTTACAGGATTTCAGATTTAGTCAATGTTTAAGGTTATTTAATTAAAGGCAAGGAATTTCAGATAGATTTTATAGCAGTTTACACCCTATAAAAAGGATAGGTGTGATAGAAAAAACAGCAAATGTGAGGGATTTTCTCTCCTAAGCCCAGGCAAGTGTACTCTAAAGAGGAAAAATGCTTTAAATAAAATTTCACCTCTGAAGAAGCTCATGAATAATATTCCCCACTGGTCCAGAGAGAGTGAAAGAGAATGCCCTCTTCATCATTTACACATGGTCTGGTAAGGATAGTAAAGTTCTTTGAAGGTGGTTAATTATCACTGTCCACATGCTGCAATCATTTCCACTGAACTTAGGAAGCCAGGAGGTCAGCAAAGTTGTCTGCAGCTCTGGAATTTAATTTGGGCCCAGGCATGGATACCATTGCCTGGAGGCAACTCGCCCTGTTAGGGATCCATCTCAGCAATCATCAAGAGGGAGGAGCGGGTGAAGTCAGGAAAGTTAATGTCATGAAAAAATCTAAACCTCAAATTCTCTGATCTCATTTGGAACTGTTTTTGAATGTAGAGTGGGCTTGGAGGCAGACAGCATGAGCACCAAATGCTTCCTGTGCGGATCAGGTGGTGGGAGGGGAAAGGGGGCTCATTAGAGGGGCATCGTTAATGCAAGGTCTAATTACAAGAGAGGGCTGCAAGTTAATTAAAACTGACCAGGAGCCAGTCCGCTGAAATGGACTAGATGAGCATTTGAATATAAAATGAGCAAAACAAGATACGGGAAGAGAGTATCACAATTACAATCATATGATCCAACAGGGGACAGGAGCACCTATTGATTTCCAAAGTAAAATGATGCTGCAGGCATACAGTTCATTGTTACACGGCAAAGGGTCTGGCAATTCATTTCTGAAACATGGTGGCAAATCAGTCTGCAAGGAAACTAAATGTCAAATTTCATGTTACAAGGCATTAATGTCCCTCTAGTCAGTATCACATGTTTGCTATGATATCTTAATGTAGAAAGGGATGCATATTAGAAAGTTAAATTTCAAATATCCCATTGAAGAAAAAGGTTCTGGATCAGATTTCCTAATATGTTGCAATAACATAGAAAAATTCACGTTCCATGAGGTAACTCTTAATGTAATGTTAAATTACTAGCCATGGGGACTGGTACTCAACCTTGAGTAAGAATCTAAGTGAGAATCTTGAGTAAGAATATTGGGCTAAATTAAGAGTATGGTTTGGATTTAATAGTCTGTTCATTTGGCTACATGCAAACACACTTTTGAAATACTTTTACTCAAGTGAAGTAAAAGAACGCCTGATTAGGTTGCTAAATTGTAAAAAAAAAGTCTTCTGTAATTGAGGGGATCAGCTTGATTGTCTTATTTGGGGGGACTGTTGTAGGATGATTTGTCTTTGGTGAGTAAATATTCAGTGAGAAGGCACTGAACAGCCAAAAGCCAAGTAAACCCACAAAATTAACATTGATTAGCCACAGCTCATAATCTGACTCTGGTTTGTCACCAGCCAGCCAAAGAGGCTGTCAGCACTGTCTGATAAAAAAAAAAAGAAGCCTCAATGTCTTTGCTCTTTACTAATGAAAAAAAGAATGTGATAAGAGATGGGGTGGTGCCAAACGAAATTAGGCATTTTTATGAAATGGGAATTGGATCCAAAATTAAACCAGCTATCAGAACTCAGCTTAATTATGAGAAATGTAGAATCCAGTCTTTTTGGAGCTTAATTTATGCAAGTGGGGTCGTCTGTTGCAAAACTCATCTACTAAATTGCAAACATTCTCTTAGATATTTAAAAACTTAATTGAAGGTTCTTCTGTCCTTAAAATTATTTCTTAATATATAAGTTCAAATGTAATTATTCTTATGAAAAATTCATGATTTCAAAAGGCTTGTCAGCTCCACTCCCACTACAAGGTAATACAGAGGGCGGCGGTATAGCTGTGTTAAATGACAGGAAATCCTATTATTTGTCACTTGCAATGTTGTAATGAGTAGCCTTAAACAGTCATTGACTTTGTGACCCCTTTCTTTCTACATCTGCATTAGATGTAGCTTTTGCTCTCGAGAGAAACATGCTGAAAGAGAGTGAGCTGTGGAAGGACAGAAGAGAAAGCTTTATGCCGGGTTCACGGGTACCTCCCCGGCTCAGGTGTGGCACAAGGCATCTGTCTTCATCGTTCAGCGCTGACAAAATATCAGATTTGTGAATTGTGTAATCCTCATTGGACGGCTGCTGTTTTTTTTCATTCCTCCAAATGAACAGCGTCATTTCTGCTATTAGAGTTTTGTTTCCAACTGCCATTATCAAGTTTCTGTTTCTTTTCCACTTCTAAACAAAGACTTTATTTCTGCCCTTTATTTTCCTTGTATCTTTGTCTAGCTAAACCTCATGCAAACCCCCCTCCTCTGTAGAACACTAAAACAAACCCTTCAAGTGATTTTTTGACTCCTGATGTTTTACTTATGATGGATATTTTTTTCCTTCCCTTTTTATATTGTCTGGAGCACGAACGGGAAGAGGCAGAATAGATTAAAAGGAAGCAGCAAGTTGTGTTGAGCAGTTGCCTAAGAGCAACATACACTTATCACCCATCAACTGAAACATAACTAGGGCAAGTGGGTATCCACCCAAGATGAGGGTTTTGACACGACCCCAGTAGGTGTGCAGATCACTTGCCTGATGGACAGCCAAGCCTGTATAGCTATGTCTCATGAGCGCAACATCATCACACACACACTCACACAGAGCAGGTTTGATTCTCTTCACCCAGCTTGGATCCCTTATGGTTCATCCGTCAAGCACAGCAGCCCCAAGAAAGCTTCTCGTGTTTTTTAGAAAAATAAAGTCCCCCTGCTCTCCCAGTACAGGAATCCCCCTCCCCCCGTGTCACAGGCGGACTTATTGTCATCAATTAAAAAATATGAGGCCTACTGCTTTGATTTCTGATTAGGTAGCATCGCATTGTTGACATTGGTAGCAGACCATTTGGGGCACATGACATATGTGCAGCCCCACCCAGGAAGGACTTCCGATGAGCGCCGGACATGATCTGATCTGGTTTCACATTACAGTAGCTCAGAGACAGGGTCTCTGTCTTCCTGTCTCTGTGGGAGCGAGTGGACTCCAGTAATGAGATGTTAAAAAGCTGACCTCCCCACATTACTCCAAACATCGGCCACCTCCCTCCCCCCCCTCTGCTCTATTCCTCTCTCACACATGACATTCTCAGAGCAGGTTTTAATGAATATTTTAGTGTCCTTTGTTCTCATCCTGGTGGCTTCTGGGGATTGATGAGTAAGACCATGTTCCCACCTGAAAACCCCTCTTTCCACACTTTTGCTTATTTTTGGCTCACCTTGGCTTACTATACCACAACCTCAAATTCCCTCCTCGAGAAATGCAGACTCAGTTAATTAAAATATGAAATGTGTCTGAGGGGGAGGGGTTTTTTCGTGGCCTTGAATGAAGACAACAAAGAAAAGCAAAAGGTTGCTTCTGTTTTAATCAAAGGTGTCCTTGTGACTTTTTGATGTGTAGATCAAACAGGTTCACCACAGCTACTAAAAGAAGAAAATGTCAGAATTTTAAATTGTCAGCCCTGCAATTCCATAAGGCAATTGAATGTGAAATATCATCATCCAACTTAATTAGAAATAAAAATCATCTTCTGTAAAACAACCCACATATTGAACAGTTACCCATTTTGTGTACTCAGTTAACCCACAGCCAAATTGCTTCCAAATGCCCAAGAAAAAAAACAATATTTATTTTTCTTTATTTTGCCACACAAATTTTATTACAAATAAAAAGTTTTGCAACAAATTGATGATGCTTATATGTAGCAATCATTTTTGATTGCTACATGATAGCAATGATTGCTAAATAATAGTATCATTTTTCCCCTCCAGATGCTTAAATATGTTTGGAAATGTCATCCTAATTCTATGCCTTACTGCCCACATTAGCATTGTTTGCATTTGCATTGTTTTACATCGCCAGAAGTTACATTTACATTGTGTTTAAATGCCTGATTTCCCCTTAATTAACATTGTACCTCTGGCCACATTATTATCATGTAAATAAAATGCTGTTTGAATGGTGGTATTTTACGCTGTGTCTAATCTAGCTTGTGACTTCTGTTGTTCTCTAGATGGGACTTTCCGAAAAGCAACCATTTTCGATTTGTAAATATTTAGATTTTTTTTTTTTTCTCCAGATACCTGTGTGAATCCTATGGTATACATTGTGAGTGTTTTATATTAAAAGGAAAGCTGTTACCAGTGCAAACCAGGAGGGCTTTTCATGCTTATTTAATGTTACATTCTTTAAATGCATAGAGCATTTAAAAGGGCCTGCAACAGAGGGGAGAATCCATTAAGGCTAACTGAAGTTCTCTAGATTTTGATAGCTCAGTTCAATAGCTAATGTCAGATATTTTTTCAGATTCAGATTCAGAATACTTTATTTATCCGAATCTGAAAAAATATCTGACATTAGCTATTGAACTGAGCTATCAAAAGCTATCAAATTGTTCTGGGTAAGCACATTTCCTAGTACAATAAAGGGGCCATTTGAAATGTGAAATAAAAGTGTGAAATAGAGTGAAATAAAGTGAAATAAAGAGCAGCAAATGATTTATTAATACACAGCAGTCAGGTCATTAACCTGGGTTTACTGGGTTCAGGTGTAGATCTTGCTTTCATATGTTTAATACTGCTTCTTACCAATGAGTCATTACAAGAAGATTCATTACACTTTCCAGATCTAATTCCTGGGAAATCTGTATATATTATCAAGCTTTTGGGTGCACAGTGGTTTAGTGGTTTAGATATACTATATTGTTGTGTTGTTTACTACGTGTATGATCACTGCCGTTACTTGTCTTTCCTTATCAAATCAGTGCGGTTCTGCTTGCAGGTCTGAGAACAGATAACTAATAGTTTATGCAAATAGGATAAATACCTTTATAAATATTTATCTAGATTATTAAATCCTGTATTTTCCCTGTTCTGAATAATTTTTTTTAGACATTTAAGCCCCATTTGGTTAGTTTTTTAACCTATTGAATGAAATCATACATTGAAAAAACACCTATGTTACATATACGCTTATTTGAATTTGGAAAAACTACATAGTATTGCACCTCTTATATAAGCCCAAAATGTCATCAGACCAAATGGATCAAATTCTGATTGCAAAATATGTCATTACACAGGTTTGTGACCAATGAAAAATGAAAAAAAATTTCTTCAACAATATAAGTTTATACGAAAAAAATCACAAGACTTACAGTATTTACTGCTTAGCTACTTTTTCTGGGGGCCAATCCATTTGCTTTGCTAACTCGTCAGTTATCTGCATTTTGTCACTTTTAGCCCGTCGTAGTGATGTAAAGCTATTCACTTTAGTTATAGACACACTTAACAGATGATGTAGTGTGAAATAAATTCCAAAATACAGATTTCCAGAGAGGGGTATAAGGTCAGGTTTGAAAGTAGATAGTCACACAGGGTTGTTATCTTCAAAACCAGAGTTTGAATCACATTTGAAACTGATAATGTCAATAGTCATTTCCTAAACGTAACCATGTTGTTTTAGTGTCGAAACTTGATCAAATGTCAATGCTATTTGTGCATCAGCTCAACCAAATTAACATGGACCTTCTGGGCGATTGCCTGATCTATGGGGCAACCAAGATGGCCTGTGGCTTTAAAGTTTAGCGCATCAGCCATGGACAAAAAGGGTTACCATCTGCTTCTGAATGTGCTGTGTGCTCCCATGACAACATGTTAAAAAATCGAGCTGCAATTAGCATATTTATAGTATATATAGTAATATAGTATAATACTGACATAAAAAGCTGAGCCCATGAAAGAAAAATGGTGTAGCTTTGAAGGAAGTGTTCAAACAAACATGAAAAATCAGTCTTTTCCGCACCCTTGTGTTGATGATTAAAGTAGATGGGGTCTTGAATTCAAACATAAAAAGTAAAAAAAATAGGCTCCATGCAGCTCCTGAGTGCCAAGTGAGTGACTGAGTGAAAAGATGTTGGACATTTATATTTATATTCATATTTTAAAAAAAGTAAAAATTTTCAGAGGACTACGGGTTTTTTAAACGAGCAAAACAAAGATGTACTCACTCTAAATTTTGTCCCAGGACACCTGAATGACTAAATTTGTTGATATATTGAAGTCACCTTGTAAACCTAACTGGCATTGAGACAAAGAAGGATGGAGGGGACAAAATCACTCAGTTCAACCAGGAGTCACTCACAGCAGCAGACAAATGAGGACATAAGCTCTCAGAGTGAAGATGAGTCATGTTGCAGCAGAGCAATCCCTTCTGTCAGACTGATTGTTCTGTCAGCCAGTCTCTTAAATACGTACAGTTCTGCTAACTTGTTAATATGTATTGTTTCTTCCTGAATGATGTAACAGAAATTGCTTTACAATTTGCAACATATGAGACTCCCCCTAACATCTATTTTTGATCTACTCTGCCGTGCACAACACCAATCAAGCTTCCTAGCTAGCAAGCCAACTATAAAAAATAATAGTTTGCCATACCATTACAATTAGCTGGCAAGACGTAGACTTCAGGTTAGTTGATTACAACCCACGCCTCATACATAGCGGTCTTGTGCCTTTGTTTTTGACGAGGAGGGATCTCTGATTTCAAGACACATAGACTCAGAGTCTATGTTGTGGTATTTGATGTTCTACATAGTTGTAAGGCTGTAGTGACTTTTATGCTCGCAGTTTCTCATTGGTGTTTCTTAAAATTCTCAAATCTGTGAATATACTGGGCCACTGAATGTTAATCCGATTAGCAATGTTTTCTATCCACTCATTAATAGCACATGGATCTGCACATGGCACATGGGCCCAAGTCAGTTTGTTGAAGTAGCATTCATCTTTGGTGGTTAGTGTCCCTGCATAGCTTTTTGTCAGCCATACTTCCAAGGCCAAATTGCGCGCACAGCTTACTTATGTCATCTTTCTATATAAACTGTAAAACCGTCCATACAAAAATTGAACTCGATGAAACACAGAAAAAAAAAAAAGAAAAATACTGTGCTGTAAAAAGTCAAAACTAATAAAATAACAACAAACAAAGAGCACAGGTCAATACAAATTAAATTTACCAAAATTATCATACAATTGCCTTTGATAATTGACCATACTTAATCAATAATTGATTATACATTGATAATGACGTGCACTCCTATGTCTTTTTCTCACTTTTAGTTTTATTTTAAAGATCTAGTAGCACATTAGTTCATTAAAAAATTACACTTGTTCAGTAGCTTATAAAATCTCTCACTGTCCACTTTTTATACCCATCATGTTCCTTTCTACCATAAGGCCAATCCTCTGAGTTTTTGCCTCTGCTCACATGTCACTACTGCCTCTCTTAGCAAACAGTGATATGGTAGCTTGTTAGGAGGATGGTGATCAACTTGAAACTTGCACCGCAGCCATCAGCTATTGATTTTTTTGTTGGTACAACATGGATATTTGACTGGAGCTGTGTTTTAAGACAGTTGAAATATTAACATTAAGCATTGTCCTCTTTAACTTTGTAATACCCCTATGCCGGCCCATGTTTTACTCTCTTCTATTCTTGCTGCACTTCTTACCCAGTGACAGTTTCTTCACCTTTTTTGACAGGTTGGACTGCTCAATGTTAACATTAGCCACTTCCTGTGCTCTACAGAGACTTTAATCCATTCTGCCCTGCAACTTCTGTTTATCTGCCTATGTATATATATTTACATATTTACTTATACTCTGTATTCATATTTTACATTTAAGTCATCTAGTTCCTTTTTAGCTTATGACCTTTTTTTCTAATGTTTACTTGCTGCACCGTGGATCTGAAAGAAGTGTAATTTCAATCCTCTGTATGTGTAACATGTGGCAGAATTGACAAATAAAGGTACTTTGACTTTGACTTTTCAGAACCCCACATTTCTGCTCATGTATATGTTTTGGGACAACTGTAGCATTTCTACCCTTGTTGGCTACCATTCTTTTTTTCTTGATCTGTCACCAAAGCATTGAATAGAGATTGGCTTTCAAAATAATCATATTTTTTTTTAATGGAACTGCTTTACTGTATAGTAAGGAAAATTCCTCTGGCAACTCTGTCAGCATCAACATTCAACATAATTTCCATCCGTGAATGTGTGTTTGTTTGTTTTCTTTTAATTGTATGATGCCTGAGAATGAGGTTTAAAGAGCAGTAGATGAATTAAAAGAGTTTAACCATTTGATTCAAAGATTTCCTACATAGTGTAGGTCTCAGTCGGTACATGTTACCATCCACTTTCTGCAACTTTTTTTCATATGTTTCACAAATCATTTCAGTTTCAGTTTTGTGTCTAAAACCCAGGGGCCACATGCACAAACCAGTTTACAAGGTCATGACACGATTACTTTGCACAAACGCTTAAGATGTCAGTGATGCCATTTTATACCCCGACCTTCATTTTGACCTCCATTATCGCTGACCTGCTTTTCCCTTTCGTTTATCCTGTACTTTATTGCTTTTCCTTTGTCTCCTTTCGTTGTGTGGAATGACTGAATGCTTCTGACTCTAAGTGGTTCCTACATGTTTTTGTCTCTGTTAACACTAGGCAGAAGAACTTTGCCCGAGGCATCGAGCAGCAACTCCCTGATGGCATGGTGGTGGCGTCGGTACCAACAGAAGTTCAGTGCCATGAGGAGCTGTCAGACCCTGTGCCTGACCAAGAATACCTCACAGGTATGAAACCATAATTCTTTGCAAGACTCACAAATAGCTCACAGCTGTGCAACAGTATTTCAACACTAAATAGGGAGAAAAAAATTTAAAAAATCCCATTAGTTTTGGACCAAAATATTCCCTATTAGATTTTCAGTCAACTAAAAATGGAAAACAGCCTGCATCATGTTGATACAAACTGCGTGTAGTACAATATCTATTTGCGACATTTAAAGAATGATTAAGCTTTTTAGACACTCAAAGGACCGTGAAGATTCTCAGTCATCCAGGTCATGGCAGTTGTGGTGTTTAAGTTGAAGTTAAATGGACTTCTTGTAGTCCCTTGAAGATGTTCGCCTCTTATCCAAGAGGCTTCTTCAAGTCTAAGTTTCTGGTAGGGAGTCCGTAGTATTTAACCATGTGGAGGATCATTCACACTTAGGACAGTGGAAAAAGGGAACAATGCCCAGCCCCCAGTTCAGTAGAACTGAAGAAGCCTTTCAGATGAGAGGCGAAACATCTTCAAACAAGATAAGAAGTGCAGTTGCTTCCTACTAACCACTCCGAGATACTTTGTCCACTCTCCAAGGTGTGAATGATCCTCCACAAGGCTAAATACTGGGGACTCCCTACCAGAACTAAGAACCTAAGAACGGAGGAAGCCTCATCAATGAGAGGCGAAACGCCTTCAAGGAACTACAAGAAGTCCAGTTGCCTTCAAATGAAACACCAAGACTATTATCTGGCCCCCTCATGTCTCTTTACGATTATTATTTTATTTATGAGCAGAGGAGAATTTATTTTGCCACATTCCATTTCAGTAAAATGTATCTGTTTTGGTATAGGTGTTAAGATCAGTAAGGAGCCATGGTGTCATTCTGTCCACACTTTATCACATCTTCCTAAAGCCTTTCCATGTGAGGTCTAGTATATTGTAATACATTTCATTAAAAGTGTAGATTGTACAATGGAGGTGTTAAAAGTCAAGAAACATTGGTTCTCAGCAATGTTATCATAAAATTCTTTCAATATTGTGGAAGTATAGTTTCAAACATTTATTCCCTTCTGGGTATACAGTCTTGTCAGACATATGAAGAATAATAAAAGCAACAACAGCAAGATGAAATCCATGCTCATGACTGGGAATGCATTTAGATCTTTCACTCGCAGCTTTCAGTTATTGACCCACAGTGCCAAGTGCATGGTTTATTGTACTGTTAACAGAACACACAGACTCACACCAAAAAGGTGTCATACTGTATAGCTTTTCAGATCCAGAAAAAAATGCCATCCATGTACACATTTCCATTGTGTACCAAGGGATTTTCCGGGTTTCGATTTTCACAGTGCAATCAACAGCTGAGAGCTCACATTCCTCAGAGCACCATCCAACTCAATAATGAATGTAAAGGGAAA
>KV751329.1:2618049-2693651 GCA_001698575.1 Mola mola | reverse complement strand
ACCCCGGTGACATCTGGGTCAAATTCTATTTGTGATTGCACTGATTAAGGACCATGCCACAGGGCCTAACTGGATTCTTGCCATGCCCCTTGACCAGGGTTGGAACCCTGGTCTCCCGAATGAAAGTTCATCTCCAGTCCAGCTGCTTACACCGACAGACAGAAGAAGTGGCTGTTATCGAGAAAACATACCAATGGCTGGAGAAGGCTGGTCTCAGCGACCGCACAGAGGCACTGATCATGGCAGCACAACAACAGGCCTTGTACACAAGATCGATAGAGGCCGGGGTCCACCGCACCAGACAGGACCCAAGGTGCAAACTGTGCAAAGATGCCCCTGACACAGTGCAGCACATAACAGCTGAGTGCAAGATGCTGGCAGGTAAGGCACACTTGTCCGTCACAACCAAGTGGCCGGCATAGTATACAGAAAAATCCTTGCCGAGAATGGGCTGGAGGTTCCGGGATCAAAGTGTACAACACCTCCTAAGGTGATTGAGAACGACCGAGCTAAGATCCTGTGGGACTTCCACCATAAGATGGTGGTGGCTAATCAACTGGATATCATGGTGGTTGACAAACAGGAAAAATAAACAGTAGTGGTAGATGTTGCAATCCCAAGTGATAGCAACGTCGGGAAAAAGGAACACGAGAAGGTTAAAAAATACCAAGGACTGAAACAGGAGCTGGAAAGGATGTGGGGAGTAAAGGCAGTGGTACCCGTGGTGATAGGAGCACTCGGGGCTGGAACCCCAAAACCGGCAGCGTGGCTCCAGCAAATCCCAGGAACAACATCTGAGATCTCTTTCCAGAAGATTGCAATCCTAGGAACAGCTAAGATACTGCGTGGACCTTCAGGCTTCCAGGCTTCTGGTAGAAGACCCGAGTTTGAAGGAAAACACAAGACCGCCCACAGAGGGCGACTCATGGGAATTATTATGTACTTTATATACTGTATATGTGTGTGTGTGTGTGTATGTGTACGTGTATGTGTGTGTGTGTGTGTGCGTGTGTGTGTGTATATATGGAAAACTAGGTTTTTATGCTGTAGACCCCTTATTTACTTTTATCAGGACTTGTCACTGTGTCACACACAATTCCTCAACTTTCATAGCATGACCTATCCCTAAAAGAAAATTGTGTGACATTTTAATCACAGTTTCTATATAGACTACATCTATCATGTTTTATGCGAGTATATATTAAGATACATTCACAATTTTATATGACTACACTCATGAACACACAGGGTCAAATCCTACAATGCTACAAATAGTTTTTCCTTGAAGGATCAAAAGTAATTTTCCATGTGTCAAGAGCTTCTTCACAGATTTCTTTCAAATTTGTGTAATTGTCTAGGTCACAGCAGACAATCATGTGATGTTTCCTACTAACAATTTCCAAAATTTGGGATGTTGTGTAAAGTTTGAATGAAAACAAAATATAGTGATTTACAAATCACTTTTCAACCTATATTGAATTGAACTTGCCAAATTATAAGATATTAACGCTTATTCAGGAAATTACTGGGAACTACTTGTTGAAGTATTGAAAGTGGGATTCTTTTCTATTCTTGGTTGATTTACATCTTCAGTTTCTCAACAGTCTGGGGTTTCTATTGTCATATTTTTCACTTCATAATGCACCATACATTTTCAATGGGATATAGCTTGGGATTGCACACAGGCCAGTCTAGTACCTGCATTCTTCAAAGCCATGCTTTTGTAAGTCTGCAGAATGTGGCATCATCTGGCTGAAAAAAGCAGGGACGTCCCTGAGAAAGACGACATCTGGATAGAAGCACATGTTACTCCAAAAGCTGTGTGGACGTCACAGTGTTAACGGTGGCTTCACAGATGTGCATGATGGCATGGGCACTATACACCCTTATAACATCACAAATGTGGCTTTTGAACTTTCCATTAAAAACAATCTGGGTGGTCCTTTTTCTCTTTAGCCCAGATGACGCAACGGGCATTATTTTCACAAACAATTTGAAGTATGTCCTTGTCAGACCACAACACACTTTTCCACTTCAGGTTCGTCTATCTCAAATGGCTTTGGTAGAGTCTTAACTTTGATTTGTAGATTCAGTGACATCAAATGATGGTCGGATTCAGTCACATTCAGTGTTGTTTTATTTTGCCTTGCCATTAAAGTGCAGAGATTCCTCCAGATTTTCGGAATCACTGACGTAGCTTTGAGTGTAGATGGTGAAATTTCCAAATTAAATTTGGAAGCATTTTGAGAAACATTTTTCATGAACCGTTGGACTATTTGCCTTCCAGAAGTGCCTCTTTTATAACCAATCATTGTACTATCAACTGTTACCAATTAACCTATATACCTGTGGAATATTGGAGCTTCTTTTTGAGTATTTCAATACTTTCTCAATCTTTCTTGCTCTTGTACCAGCTTTTTTGGAATTCAGAACCTGTGTACATTTCTCAAAAAACAATAAAGTTTACCAGTGTGAACATTAATTAGCTTGTCTTTGTGCTGAACTCAATTGAATATAGGTTAAAAAAAGATTTCTAAATCACTGTATTTTTTTAAATTTACATTTCACACTATGTCCTAACATTTTCGGAATTGGCTTTGTATATTTCCTGTATCTGGTGTTTTTGTAACAATGTGATGTTGCATTCGGACTGTCAGTGTGACACTTGAATCTTAAATCACGCTGTTGCGTTTTTAATAGGATGCGCCCTCTCTGGGCTATTTACCCTCAGATTTCAATCTTAATTAAACAATTGCTTAAATAAACATTGATTCTCAAAAGCCGAGTAATTATTTACGAATCTCCAATGTCCCTGTAATGCTAAAAATTTATTGAGAGGGCGGGCGGCTGCTTATATTGGTGCTGATATACCATTAAAACTACCCTGAACAAAGTAATCGATGATTTATTAGTCAGTAAGAATTTTGTCCTCACATCATTGTAAGCGCATCTTGATCTGAGTGCAGCATTTGAACCCATAGATCACAGCATACTTTTAAGCCCCTTAGAGTAGCACTTAAGGGGACAGTGCCTTTATGTTTACATTCAAATTCATCAAATGGAACATGTTATCTAATACAATACGATACATAATTTTGTTAAGTTCGGTGTGTCGGTTCAAAGTAAGATTTGTTCCTTGACAAAATGCTTTATCATTTTTTATATTTCATGCTACCCCTGCTGACATTTTCTCCGGCACAGTCAGCACAGTCATACAAAATTAATGACTGTGCTGATGATGCACATCTTTACATACCCTTAAATCCTTCTCCAAATGTATTTATTTACAGCCATGTTTATGAGATGTAAATAAAGAAATAAATAAAATGGATGAATACGTTTTTTTTTTCTGTTAAATACTGATAAAACAGTTATTGGTGATTTGACATGACAAATTAAGATATTTTTACTAGAAATGTATTGTTAACATTGGTGGCGTTATTATTTCTAAAAGCACAACCCCATTATTTTCAGTCTCATTTAAGGCATCTTATTACCGCAACTTAACAACCAGTAACAACAAACCAGCTTTTTTTCATTTGTAACGCCAAGACCTAAGTTCATTTGTTTCATCAAGACTTGATTACTATAATGTCCTCTTCTTGTATCACACAAATCTTAAAAAAAGAAGGTGGTCACTGATTTTCCCAAATGTCTGGTTTAAGTAATTGCATTTGCTGAATGATGAAATATCTATTAGCAGAGTGATGGCAATTTTTTCAGCACAAATAAAAGCTGAAAAGTCAATTGTTTAGTTAAATAAACCTCCACCTAACAAGTCAACAATAAAAATAATATAAGTGGTACAAATGATGTGCTGGCTTCTTTCTATTATTTGGTATTTCAGAAACAATGTGTTTCTTATTTTTAACTGTATTGTAATGCATAGACACTAAATTGATTCACTCATTTAGCATCATTCATGCTCTTGCTACATTTCTGTATACATTTTTTTTTTGTATTCACACATCTACTTAAATATTAATTAGAATTTAAATGTAATTACATTTTATAGTGAACCTAATCCAAAAATGATAGTCTTTAGAAATATTAAACAATATAATTTCACCGTGGATCACATTAGTGCTCATAAAGTAATCACTGAACTATCATCAGTGCCAGGAGCATTTCAGCATCTTTTAGCTCATTGACTTTGACAGCAATTTTATTGTTTGGTCCAAAAACTTACTGTGTCTGACCCTACTTAGCACGAAACAGTACCCATCAAGGGTGGTGAAAACTTTAATATAGCAAAAAGATGAGTTATGAAATGTGTTCATCAAGTGGATAGAACCACAAATTTAACTGAGTGCTAAAGTAACTCTGTGTGTAGACAAAGAAGTCAAATCACAAGTTGAATTTTAAGCATTTCCAGCTTCATCAACTGTACTGGGGGGCAGCAAAGTTTTATTCCAAAAGTGTTCAGGCAAAAAGTTTTTGAAAGCCACCTGGAAACATTATCATTGAGGTACTGGGACTGATCAAAAATTCTTTCACTCCCTACGTAAATATATTGTAGTCATTATGTAGTAACATTCTTTTGGTCCTGTACAACAGATGGCCTGTCACACACTTATTGAATCCATTCTTATAAACATTTGCTTTCTCTCCGCTCTGTGACAGAAAAATAGTGAAAGTAGAGGAGAAACTTGCTTTGGCTTTGAAATCTTGGTGAGAGAAGTAGTGGCACTATCCATATTAAGTCACCTAGGGCATCTTCTCACCTTTACTGCACATGTTCTTTGGCCTCCATATTTCTACTGAGTGTGCAAACACAACCACCCAAATGCCCTGCTCTCCAACCCTGGCTAGCTGGATTGCCACCACTTCCACTCCTTTCCTGGAAGGCCATCAACATTATCGCTGCACCTGAAGTTAATTGTGGGGCTCACGTAATTGTCCCTGGTGTAGACAGATACAAAGAGACACGTCAGCAAGAGGAATGTCTGCTGAGCCATGATAAGTGCATGTCATCTCTTTGTTCCCTGCTGATTTGTTCCCTGAAGTTTGGTTGCTATGGTCATTGTATTTGTCACAATGTCAGCACTACTTGTCCATGCCCTCTCTGGACCTTGCAGGGATGAAATCATTCATCTTTCTTTTCATCTCTGCACTCGGAAGCCATTTATCATGAGGCCAGAGACCTCCGTCAATTATTCCAACGGGAGAAAAAGTAAGGAAAGAAAATACATCTTGATATAATTGGAGAGCAAATATGCTCAAAGCTGCTAAACAGATTTCCTCTATGATGAAGCTTGAGAGATAATTGAGCAAAAGAGAGAGAACAGACAATGACAAATTTAGAAAAAAGACAGAAAGATGGACAAAATGACAAAAAAAAAAGGCATCGGATGAGAGACAGTATAAACAAAACTGGAAAAGATGAACCAACATTTGAATGAACCATAGCCAGCTTGCTCTGCAGTCTCCATTAAATGGTCAGCAGAGCCAGTACAAGGCAACCTAGTAGTAGTCCTATAATAATAGAATCACATTCCCACTGCTATCTGCAACACACATCTGTGTCTTTGAATGTTTTTCTGTGCATCTGCATAAATTCAGACTTATGTGAGACAACAGAGAGCCCCAGGGGTGAAATAGTCGCCCCTGCCAGTCAATGTAGTTCCGCAGTTGCTCACCCGTGATTTTTCATCTTACTGGTTCAGAGAAACGACTGAGACAAGAGTTTATCTGCTCAGGATATTTCTTTTGAATTTTATACAGTTACATATAGATATTTTTGTATTATATTACATATGCAACTGGAGGAGGTTAAGTATTAAAGCTCGAGGTCTCTACTGCTAAATGTAAATGTCAAATCCAATTTTGGACTATATAGTGCACATTGCACTGCATATTACATCTGTGTGTCCTGACTCCCAGGACCCTAAGTAGTGGTCTTTACAACTTCACAGCAGATTGCCATTAACATGTTAACCTAATGTAACTGTATTATTGTTTTCCCCGTGCCTACCTTTGAGCTTCTCAATCCAATATGTTGGCCGACACAGCTAATAAAACCGTCCAAATTTCTGTTATTCCTTTGCTGATTGGCACAACATGGCAAATCCCCCCTTATTTTTAATTCTATTTTATTTATTTATTTATTAATCAATCTTAGATGTTTTGTTTGCCCAGTAGTTCCAGATACACTCACTTGAATCAAGATTTTTTCTTATTGACCAGATTTGTCTTCCTACACAGCAGGACATTTTTTTGATATCTTTTTTTTTTTGTTTGTTTTTCAGTGTGCGTAATGTTTTGGGGTTTTTTTTATCTGTGTGCTCTGATAGCCTTTCATGCACTTTCAGGGTTTGAATATATGAAATGCACTTAAGCTGAAATGTATGAAATCATTGTTGGCTGAACTTCAAACTTTTTTCTACTAGATTTTCGTATTGACATTTATGCTGAAAGGTTACGTCAGAAAGCTAAATGCCAATTGTTCCATACTCAACTATCCATTAATAATATATGGTTATTAGTCCGGATTTGCAGTTTAAAGTAATGAATGTCATTGCAAGCAGTGCATTTTAATGTTTAGAGCCTTGATTAGATTTGAATTGATTGTCATCTGGAAGTAAACTTCTTGATTCATTTATTTTTCTTGGCCAGGGCAAAGTTTTCCCACATTAAGGTCATCTTTTGTTTTTCTGCATTCCCTTGTCTTGTCATATTTAACCTAGCCTCCCCTCGGGGTCTGCTTGTAACCTCTACACACACTCCCAATGCTACAAGCCTTTAGATATGTCAGCACCAAGATGGCACATAATCTATATTTTATAAGGCCTTGATATAATTGGTGACAGTAAGGGAAGGTCATGCCTTCAGGGTCTTTCCCCGACTGGTTTTCAAGACAAAAACTTCAAACAGCAGCCACATAGTCAAGATGCCGATTGGACATGAGGAGCCAGTGAGTTGCGTCGTCACTGCTTTAAGAAGAGCGGAGATGCAGAGTGTGTTGGAGAGCAGCAATTATTCAGCATGTATTTACTTTGAAAAACATGCGGGGGCTATAATTTATTCAGTGCTGAAACACATTCTAGAGTGAATTCCTAGGCGAGATAACCATCTAGGCTCACAGATCGGTTTTGAAGAGAGAACCAGGAAAATATTTTGTGGCTTTTGTTACAATAGAAGTTATTAAATACAATGATTTTAAGGCAGCTTCAGTAGTTTACTTTACTATTAAGGTTTTTGAATGGTGACACTTATTTTGATTGTTATTATGGTCTATTGATATAAAGTGCAGATATTTTGTATTTTATGTGAAAGCTGCAGAGCAGTTATAGTGAGAATGTCCTCTTTAAGGAATACACACACAAATGTTATTTTACTGGCGGTTTGTGCTTTTTGACCTTTCTTCCCTGTGTTCTTTATACCATTTTAAACTCATCTTTCATCCCATCTATTTTAACAAATTAGAGCTTTCTTTGCATAATCAATTCAAATCACATAGCTGGAATTAGCAATTTCAATGCAGCAATATTCAATTTTAAGCTCTCGCTCAGTCATCAAGTGTGCATTTTTGCATATTAATTTAACTGGAAAAAAGTCCTGATGTTACATTAATTAAAAGAATATTTTAAAAATTAGGACGTGCAATGAACACAGTCTGAACAATGTGGACAAGCACTGGCAGAGCAAGCAAAAAGCCACAAAACAAGACGAAGAAACAAAAACATAACAGATTGTGAAAAATATTTGTAACATACTGTACAAACCAAATGACTCAGCCTTTTGGCTGAGTTCTTACATTCTGAGAGAGTGAATTTCCACTGTCACTGGGAAGGTGGGTTTTTCAACAACACATTTCCCAAGACTCCCAAGCAAAACAGCATTATAGTCATTTCATAAAAATCTGACGAAGGTGGGGACAAAAAATGGAACTAATAAAATCAGGCAAATATTTAAGCAGTGTAAATGGATGAATAATGGCATATAAGAGGCAAACCAGTCATTGCATAGGTCCATCAAAAATATAATCTTATCTTTCCTAGCATTGCCGTGGCCAGAGGGTCTGTAAGATGCCGATGAGCTGAGTGTTGGTTGTTGCATTGTTGCACCATCAGGGGAGCATGTGTTTCAAGCAACTGACCTCAGCTCAAATTTATTGCACTCAAAGGGAATATTGTGCAGTTTCTGGATACTACAGAATTGTACTGAACTAATTGACCAGACCATTTTCTCTGTACAGATCATAAGGGATTGTTTTGCTGTTCTTGTTTACAACTGAAAACTAGTTATTTCTAAATGTATCAGTCAGGGAACTTTTCCCCTCTTGAGGCCATTTTGTCTACTTCTCCAAGGTGAAAATACAATTGACTGACTGACTGACTAAGATTTAAATTACCAAACCAACTGGGTTGTCGGCTACATGTTTAATTAGTTCAGAGCTTTTAAACATATGTTATGCATCTCTATTTAGAGCATGTATGTCTACCATGAAGAGCAAAGTGGGAGTACAAACAATCAGTCCGACAAAACATGGCGAATTTAAAACAGAAATCTGCAGATTGAGTAATTTGAGTATTGTTGAAGCATTTTAGCTAGTGTGCCATTTTGGAAGAGTTCTGTGACGGAGTAGTAGATTTTAGAAGAGATTTTTGTGACAAAATTACATCCACTAATTTTTATGTTGCCTGGGTTGCCTCTTCTAAATATTCAGTCATAACTTTCTGTAATAACTTTCCTTTTACAAGATTTTAGAGCAAAACTTCACCTTGAGCGAGACATTAGGTCAATGTGAAGTTTTTGCACAATATGATTAAAGAAATTGAATTGCTCACAGTTGCAATCTGTTGAAGTGTGAACAGTTAGATTTTTTGGCATTCCCTCAAGACAATATGAGGATCTGTGATAAATGTGTCACCAACAGATCAATCATGCACATTTTGAGTTTAACTGGCTTTCATATAGTATGTAGTTTCCACAGTAAATATTGGTCATATTGGCAGTAAACAAGAGGAATCATTCTCAGTGAAAATTAAGGTGCTAATTCAGGCTAAATAGATGATTAACGATGAAATACCTTCATGATCCTGTGCTTGACAAGCCCCTTTATCAACAGCTGCTGGTCAGAGTTGTTCATCTTCAAAGGTTGGTGAAGGGCATCTTGGAACCCATTATTTCACCAGCGTTCTCTCTCCTTCCCTTCTTGCCATGGGGAAAACAAATGAATGCTGACATAGTGGCTTGGCACACCTTTGTATTTTCCTTCAACATGATCTGTCAGACTCTGACATGTTCCCTACATCAACACACACTTTTTTTCACGCCCACTTTGACACGTGTAAAATCATTACAAAGCACTGTGGTGATCGCGACTCACCTGTGCTGTGACCCGTTGATGTTACTGCACTTCAGCCACTTCCCCACCAAGTGGGTTGCAACAGTGAAGTACTTCCTGTCTCTCTGTTCTGTGTACTGGACTGGTTTTAAAGTTGTTTTCTGACTTCCACTTCTCCCCTCTCTCCTTTGGCCTCAATTTTCACTGTGCTGATGTCATCATTCAGTGTAAAACTAACTTTTTACTGACTAAATATTCATGAATGCATATTGTATATAGCAGTGAACCTTTTGTTGTGCACAACAAGAAAATTGATACACAGTATAAAAAGGAAAGAGTAGCAGTTATATTTCTATTGTGGATATTCTTATTTCTGCCTATTTTTATAATATTCCGAATTTTTGTACAATGTACAACAAAGTCACATATGTTATTTACTCCTTGCTCCTTGTTTATCAGAAAAAAAAGCAATAAAATGTATTGCATAAAGCAGTGCTTTCTTGCTTCTTGCAAGTTAAGGTTATTATTTACATAACTGCTCGGGAAATATAAACCTCCATAGTACTCAGCTGCCTAGGAACTATAGAACAACAGAACTTACTTCAAGAATTTGAATTAAATATTGTGTCCAGCTGTAGCTTAGTGGGTTGAGCAGGTTCTGAACCCTGCTGTCAGTGTGTTGAGGTGTCACTTCAATTGTCACTGAACCCCCAATTTTTCAGACAGCAAAGCTTTACAGTCTTGTACTAAAGGGACCAAACTACAATATTTATTTTTGATGTTAATATTTATATTATTATTATTTGCTTTCATGTGTCAGTATGAAGTAACTACTGATATACAATGTAATGAATATCAAATAATGAACCCATTTGGGTTTGGCTAGATTGGTTCCCTTTTAACATCACTTTTCCTTATGTAATTATTTCCCCTATCAGGCACAAAAACTCCACTATTGCATTTACTAACACACCTCAACATTTCCGCCTGCTAATCATCATGATATTTCCATGCTCAGCCATTTAGGCACTCTTGCATTGGTAGATGCTACTCTTAGAAAAAAGAAAGCAATCCAGATTGCAACAGCAGCATCAACAATAAGACATGTTGTGCTTTGAGGGCCTGAAAAAAATCATTGGAAAAATAAATTAAATATGATGTAATTGAGTGTTTTTGTGATTCGCTCAGAACAAACACCTTGTTCGTTTACAATGATATGTTAGTAATAAAAATGAGAGATTGATAAATAGGTAGATAGATAGATAGATATATTATTTTTATTAATCACAGCTTAATTTTTACTAAGCAGCACTCGATCAATGAAGCCTTTCTCTGGACTTTTGGAAAACAGGTCATTTTTCTGTGGCCAGGAACAATGATTGAGCAACTATTCAGACGCTGCTTTCAAATAATATTCCTGGGCCTCGTTTAAACTCCCTGCAACGTCTATGGGCTATTAATATCCTCATACCTTTAAATAAAGCAAACTCAATCATAAATCACACTTGCCAATCCTCACCCTCACCATCCAGCAGTCTATCGGTTTTTTTTGCCCTCTTCTAGTTTCCCAGAGCCACTGTTCCCCCATATTTCCCTGATTTATGACACATTTCAGTCTTGTTTTTCCTCATTTGCTTTTATCTACCTACATCTACCTACCTTCTACTTCTTTCTGGGACTGTGCATAATATCTCCAACAAATAGCTTTCCTTGTCATGAATGTGAGACAGGATTGAACTGCTTGTCTGCCTTGTCCTTGCAGGTTTTTGTGATGTCTTTAAAAAATAAATAATAAATATAAGACACCGTTTGCAGTGCACCTATTTTGTTACTTTCATTCTGTAAACAACACCAGATTGCAGGAAATCAGGAAATATAACCCCTGATACTTTTTTCTGGGGGGGAGGGGGCACTTCGCAATGATTTTCAAATTCTTTTTGAGGTCTGATGGTTTGCAGTTGGTTATAATATTATTTGTTTTCCTAATTCCAGAATCTCTGACTCTGTACAACATGTCCATTTTATATGCACATGATACCCTTTAAGACTTAATTGCATTTTCTATTAGTTACTTTAACAGGGCTAAAGTCTGAGTCCTGTCCTATTCATCTGCTGCAAGGGAGCCTTTTTATTTGCAGAAATTCTATTAAAAATAGTTTGCAGTGTACATTCAAGGGCAGTTCGGCCATTTCTATTTTCAACCTTAACTCAAATATAACATCTGAAAAACAATTAAAATTCAATTTTGAATGCAGACTCTCAATGGTTAGCACATTTAGGAAGAGTTTTAATTTATTCCTTTAGCTGATTAATTACGTGGAACTGCTGCAACACTTCCTGTGTTAAATGTCAGTTAATTAGCTGACGACATTGAATGAGATAATTAATACTGTTGGGGGGGAACTGCCAACTGCTGTGACCCCACCCCCCCCTTCGGTTTGTATCCCATTGACACTAACCTGCTTGCCTTGCAGCCCCCTGGAGTCATGTTGGGGCGTAATAAGATTCAGAATGTTCCTGCTCGGACTTGTTTTTTAATATCTGCAAAAGAGTTAGGCTGCTGCAGTTCTTCAACCAAGCAGATCTCGGAGGGAAAAAAAATGACACCTTTCCACAGGTTTCTAAAATTATCACTTTTCATTCATTAATAGCATTTGGTGAAGGTGCATACAAAAGACTGGTATGATATTGTCATAACTAAGAATTATACCTGCTTGTTTCTGCACTTAGGCTCTGTCTCTGTCTTTCGAAAAGGAGCTCTTGATCTTGATAAGATTACTCTCAGTGGGTTTGGGCTCATGCTTCGTTGGCTGTGGCTCTGGAGGATTTGGCTTTGTTCAGAAAAGCTTTGTGTGCAGAATCAAGAATCATTCCTTTTCATTTAATCATACTTACCTTCATAAACGTTCTAAATTTTCATCAGTTAATTAGACACTAACAAGGTGTAAATGAAAGAAAACGCATGGTCAACTGTCTATTGAACATGTTTATCAGGTCTGGATTTATTTGTAGAAAAGAGATCTGTGTGGGCAATGTTTGAATCCAGAAGAACAGGGCATTTGAAGCTGGCAGAGTGGCAGTGATTCATATTTCATCCCAGAGTCCCTTTCTCCCAAAGTCCCTTGTAATTAAAGTCTAAGCATATGGCCTTGCGACCATAAGAGCACAGTGTTATCTGCTGAACTTTCCTGGCAACTAATTTCAAATTGTTGGCATCAACAGTCCCTTCAGGCTTCCTTCAGCATAGCGGAAATGAGAAGTGTGTCACCTTGAGTTGTCATAAGCCACATCTGTCAGCCTAAAGACCAAGTGTTTAAAATTATTGGAAATGTGCTACTATTAAAGCTAAGTTTGTTAAAAATATTATCCATATGTAGCTATCCTTAAAAATGGATTTATGGATAGAATTGTACCCGCATACCCTGTGACCACAGTTTTTGTTGCTTATTAACACACACTTTAATGCAGCGATGGAGTGTTCATGCTATAATTTGATCTAAAATGGCCACAGGAGTTTTCTACAAGGAAATAAATCCAGACGTTCTTTGTGAGAACTGTCTCAAAAGCCACTAAAACCCTGGTCAGAGATGATGAGGTCACCCATTTTACTCTAATTTGCAAATAAACCATGACATGCCATCTTTCAGTTCAAAAGAATCACGTTTTGAGTGCTATGAAGAACATTAAAAACTAGAAAATTCCCCGCGAAAAATTTTAAATATGTGCCCTGATGTCAGGCCTGGGTCCTTTGGTCCTTTTGTTATGTAAATATGTATATGTGTTTGTGTGCGCGTGTGTTTGTGTTGTGTTTGGCACATTAAATCCACCAATCAGAGGAGGGGCACTTAGGTTTAAATGAGCCAATCAACAACAGCTGCTCTCATGTAACTGATACCCCACTCTAAATGCTGTGAAAGACACTGAGAAAAGTGGCATGAACAGCCCTCAGAAAAGTGATTGTTATAGGAAAACCGTAGGTTGTATTGTTGAAATGAGAGAAAAAAACTGGCTTGTTATTGGTTTTCTCAACATTTTCTCCCCTCAGTTTATAATATATCCTTATGAGAGAGTTGGGTGGCGGTCCTGTCACTCTTGGGCTCCCTGAAACGAAAATATAAGCCTCTCTGATTCCAAACAAATACAGGAGGAACCACAAGACTGATGCCTAAGTTTTTTGAAAAAAAATTATGCATATCTCATGAAAATTGTGGGCTCCTCTCCAACTGATGATGTCATCTACTCTGACCGACCAAAACTTGACCGAAACTAAGCTGCTGCACAGTCTCAAGGAGGACCGGCCTGGGTTTTGAGAGAACAACTCTGATGTTGTGTGAGTGAAGCACCACCTCCACCACTTTATTCTATCTATTGGAGAGAATGAGGTCTTTTGAGGTCTTCCATTTGAATGCAAAACCAAACCAGGACAGATGGAGTGTGAGGCCCGCTATGTAAGCGCTACATCCATACACCTGCTGAAGGTGAAGGGGAGCAGCAAACAGCTAAATAAGGCCTGTTGTATTGGTAGGTAAACTTTAAGGCGAAACACGGACATTTTCTGTTCATATGGTGAAGGAAAGTGGTTGCTGAATGCTGTTTTCTGTGTGGTCTCTGCCGTGGCACTTGAAGCACTATTCATGCGAATCGGTCACAGCCATGCGGGTGGATCAAGTACACTTGTAAAGATATAAAAATGGGCAAAGAAAAGGCACAGCGACCACACTGGCCTGTGGAATAAGAGGATTCACAGGGCATGGCTTACCACCCTTCTTTTTTACACTTACAGCAGTTCACAGCAACACCAATGAGAGCTTGGGACATGGTCTGAATGTTACTTTAGCAAGGACATTTTCAGGATGAGCATGGTCAGTGAGAGCAGCATTATTAGGATTAGTATAAGCATCACGTGGAGAGTACCTGCTTGAAAGGAGATGAACACAAGTTTAGAAGGCCTTTACTAGGATAATTCTTCATAGTGATTTTCTGTTGCCTTGAGTTATGCAAAGTATTTGACCTAGGCTCTATGCTCACTGTTTGCTAGGTCTATCATTTGGTTCTAATATTTTTTTCTCCTCCCTATCAGAATTGTCTTGGGGAAGAAATCAGGCCTGTTTTGTATTACATTTAGTTTCCCATTAGATTCGGGAATGGACCTGGAATGGGCCTCATTCCCACTAAATCATTCATTCCCAGACTTATCCGAGAGTGAAATGGAGCACAGACCAGGCCAGTTAATGAGGGTTCTATGAGCCATAAGATTACTCTCCTACCTGAGCTCATTCCAATGGATCTTCCTTAGAGAGGCGACTAAAATAACAAACCACTTCCAGCCATATGGCAAAGTTACATGAGGACTATTGGGTGTTTAGACAGGCCGTGGTTTCTGTCAGCGTTGTGCTCTCAGTGTCAGAAGCAAGCCTTGCACTTGTCTATTATTTTCTGCCCTGCTTCCGGTGGGGCAGAGTCACGAATGTTAACAAGAGAACTCAATTTACATTCCCAGAGCACTATAATTGGAGCTGTAACAAAGATGGCAAGAGTATCTCTGACCCCATCCCATTAGTTCATGTCTACCTCTGCTATTCAAATTGTGCAGTGTGTATTGGGATTCTGCAACTCATCATCTGTGCCACTCATAATCTCAGTAGCTGTATGAAAGAAAGGGGTTGTCCACATTGTCAAATTCATCAGCACTTTGACCATATTAAAGACTGGGACTACAGTGTCCAGTGACCCTTGAACTGGTACATGAAATCCTCATTTTTATCACCCTCACTGCCATATATTAAAGGGTCACTTTGTCACATTCAGTCAATATTTAAAAGAAAAAAAAAAAAAAAAACCCTATCAACTTGATGGGAAGAAGTAACCATTGTGGTGTTGTGCCATAAATGCCTGTGTATTGTTATGCACTGACAGACACTTAATTAGCATGCTAATTAAGTTAATGCTGGCTCTTTTCTTGTAATACATTTATTTGCACTTTTAATGGTTCAATAGCAACAACCTAAGAGTTGTTGAGATTAATAAATGGATGAATTCAGTATTTTTGTCTTTTTCAGTAACTTTTTTTATATAGTGCACCCACTTTACAGATGTAACTCAGTATTTTATTATGATCTTGTCACAAAGTGTTTTCATGGTATGCTATTTCAAGAGGCTACTCTACCAGCTTTCAGAGGGAAATACTGTGCTTTTTTTTCTCTATTTTTTCTCTATGCTCATAGTTATAGGAGTCCAAGAAACGAAAGATCGAGTGCAGTTTCAATCTGTGCGAACTATCTTGAGATCATGTCCAATTATGCAACACAAGTTGTACCTGCATGGGTTAACTAAGAAAGTGTAGGAACTTCTACCTACATAATATGACCTGTTTTCACACTGCATCGGAAAAAAAAAGAGACTCTCATAAAAACAAGCCTATAACTGTGTGCTTTGTTATTTTAATGCACATTTCATTTACTCACTCTGTACGTGCACATACAGGCAAAATGCATTCATGCTTATGATATTTAAACAAGTAGAAGAGCATTTAGTGTTTGCATCACTTAAAAACAGGGCCCTCAGAAGACATCAAGATGGAAAGAGCACATCTGGATTGAGTGTACAGAACATTCATTTTGAATAAGCACTTAAGAAGGGCTTTTTATGAAATACTGTGTAGACTTGAGCCTTGAGACCTCAAATATAATTGCACAACACAATGAGTCTGTGTGACAAGGTGCTGGAAAATTAGAAAAACAAAGATGCATGAAGAAAATGGAGAGAAAAAAATCTTACCTTCGAGCAGCTTAATTTGTGTGGTTTTATCTTTATATTTGGACAATGAAAAAGCAGACAAGCTAACAAAGATGGATCACAGAGCCAAAAACTTGGGAATTGAAGTGAGGTCCTTGTTGGGGGGTTCAGAGAAGGATTTACATCCCTTTGGACTATTTCACTCAGCCTTTCACAACGCTGCAATATTGACTAAATTTTACTTTAATTCAAGTAACTGCTATGCAGTGCTATCCTAGGCCCATTGTTCTGTCTATATCAGCTTAAAGATAATGCTTGTAGACAGCTGACTGAAGGAAGTAAAACTGACTTTACAATTTTTTTCCAGGTCTTATAATTTGTAACATGCATTTTTATTTCCTTCAGGGTTCTTACATTTAATTTGACCTTAGTCACTGACCTTTTATGTTCCCCCAGCATGTATTTTATCTGCTCGAGTATTGGTGTATTTAATATGTAATTATTGTATGTAATTGTATTGTAATATAATTGCTGTAAGGCTTAGCAAAACTGCCTTTTTCATGTTCTTACACATGGTGAGACCAACATCTGTAACTCTGAGTTAAGTAGCAAAAAATGTAAAAAGCATTGATTTCTAAGTGTGGTACAATTAATGGCATTCTGAGTGTAGATGAAGAGCAGTACATTTCTCCCGAACATATATCTAAATTTAGCCAGTCTTATCCATTGTTAATGAGCAAATTAACGAATGGGTTTGATCCACTGTTTCGCAGGTAAAAGTAGCATGACCACATTATAATGAATCTGTAATGCAAATGTGATCATAAAGTGTTAAAATTTAAAATAAATCTAAAGAAGGGGGTTAGGTTAATTTGTTACTCTTAATTGTCTGTATGCCAGTCCTGCGATGAACTGGCTCCAATACAACACCATCAAAGATGGACAGTCATGAGTTAAAAGAACTGTGTACTGTCTCAGACAAAAATCATTTTAGCGATTCCGTGTTGTAATTCCTGTTCTATTGCATCTTTTGGCATTACTTAAAATGTGGCTTATTACTGAGGGTATTGATATGTTCCAGTTTGTCAAAGTACCCGGCAGACTGTTGTACAGTTCAATGAGTTATGGAATGCTGAAACCCCAATTTTATTGCATCAATTGATCCTGTCAGTTTACAAAAATCATAATTCCTTTTTGGAGAAAATAAGTAATAAGGAAAAAAATGTACACTGTAGTTCCCGTCTGAAGATAGCTTAAATTGAAAGGAATGTGGCAGATTAAATATTCTGTATAAAATGAAAGTAACGTTTTAGTACCTCAGAATATAATTAACTGCAATACTTGAGTGAGTTTTTTTTAGCCTTCTCCTCTGTTAGATGTTCTGTGCAGAGCAGTGCAGAAACACAGGTAGGGTTGGTATGGCAGTGTAAGCAAGCCTTTCTGCTTTTAAGCAGTGAATGTTTACATGTTAGCGCAGAAGGAAATGTTAGTTGGTATTATAATGACATTTTTGCACCTCGCATTTACATAAAGTGGAGCACAGCCCTGACCATGGCTCTCTGAAAGACTTCAGCAGTGGCTGTGTGGGGAGAGACTATGAATTTGGGATTTGCAAAGTGAAGTTCAGTCAAATCAATTATTCTGTCAGACAATGAGAGCAGCGCACCCCTGGGCTAAAAGGGAGACAAGGCCTTTCAGCAAGAAGAAGACAATGCTGCGCTGTACTGTAAATGTTTTGGGCTTGTTATTCATTTTCACTAAGAGAAGTGGAGGCTTTGGATGAGAAAGTTATTTAGTGGAATGCTCTCTCAGTCCCGGGGAATATATCTATCGTTCCGGGGAGCCATTTCCCGTAAGAAGGGATAAATGGATGTAGCTGAAGGTGAGGACAATGCAGGAACATCACATTTAGGGGTTCATTCATCAAGTTATAGGTGGTGTAGCACCTCTGCCAAATGTTGTATTTTCTCAGCACCCTTGTAAAGGAACTGTTACTGGCCTTGCAAGCGTCCCAATACTCATATCCAATTTGTTTCTTCATGTTTGTGCCCATAGTAGAAAATCCAGGGTTCCATTTACTGCTCAAGTCTATTTGTTTTCTTTTTTTGATATTACAGTTAAAACTGGAGGGAGTTCATACTAGGACCAACTCCATCTAAGCCATATCTTAAGTGTCTTACACCATATAATAGCATGCCTCTAATTGCATACATTTTCAAGTTACCTGCTAATTACAGCAAAATACTTAACATACATCATTTCTTTAGAGATCACTGCTGCAGTGATGTAGGATTCAGCTCCTGTTCACGTGCCAGGTGCCAAATACACCCTGCAAACTTGTAACTATGTAAGAAAACCATAATATTAAGAAAATCAACATATCAGTTTTGGCCCTTATTACCCAAAGTAATTATATACTCAGTCAAGATTAATTTCTAAATGATCTAAAAGCTACTCGCACACACATAGTCATGGAACAAAAAATTCTGGCCATGAAAATTGCAGTTTCAATCCAGGTAGCCATGGCTCTGGAGGTAGAGCAGGTTCTTCTTGGTCTCCTTTTGAGCAAGATCCTAGACCCTGAACTGCCCCACAAGGCATAACTTTGCTGATTAAATGCATGTGTGAATGGTTACTGTTCCTAACAATGTGATGGTCTCTGTGACCAACATTATTAAGCAGGTCAATTTACCATTTACCAATGTGTAACGTAAACATTTGAGTCGTGATTGCCTACAAATGGTCTTATCATGTAATGCACGTATTCTTATATGCGTGTTTCTGTATGTGAAACTTGCAGAACACTTAAACAACATTGTAAATATAGAGTATGTTTTCTTTACACATTTAGCTTACTTTCTTCAGAAGGAAAAATGAATCACAAAAATAGTATGAAATATTGCAATTTTTGTTGCTGAATATTTATCATAATTTTTTTTCATGTTTTTCTCATACCTACCCATCAGATCTTCTCATTCACTTGCACATAATTAATTCTCGCCCGCTGTCTCTTTTTTGCAACCCGTCTCTTTTGGGCCAAGAGTTGCAGGAAACATCACAGTGAAAAGCGATATCCAGATAGCTTCTGAATGTGCTTGTGAACATAGTGGGGGCAGTCATAGTGATATATGGCTGTAATCCCACTGCTGCAGCATGACACAGCTGTCAGTAGCCATGGGACACAAGCTGATTTATATTCCGCTGCTCTGCTTATGACCTGATATAAGTGATGTAAATGTTAAAGGCCCAATCTTTCATTCTTACCCAATAAAGAAGAGGTCCTGCCACTAATTGGAACAAATGCAGTTAGACACTTTTACTGGTTTGCATTTCTGCGTTTTATGTTATTATCTTTTGAGAAAATACTTGTTACAGCAATAGATTTCTAGATGGAGAACATTTATTCACTCCAAATAACGTTCAATAAGCATCTGTGCTCTGTCACTTTACACTGTATCTAAGAGTGGCTGGATGGTCCTTTAACGCTAACCTTTCCTCACAAGAGTTAGATCTATTCCACTGCATGATGAATGTTTGCTGTCCCTCATGTGTTCCATTGCATTTGTATTTGCATGTAAATAGGTTGTGCTTTATCTGCCACAAATTTTTTTTTTTTTTTGCCATGGATAAGACAACTGGTCATTGGCCAGTGGTAGAGGATGCATGCATTAACGTCTGATAGACCATGCAGGGCATTAGAATGATAAACTTTTGTTCATGGGTGGCTTCTGCAAGCAGAGGAGATGGGTGTTATCAATGACAGCAGCAAATAGCATTTATAAATGACACAAATTCAATATAGATTGTACTCCGTGTTTTAAAGCACTGCGTGGAAGCAAAGTGAAAAAATAATTTAGGCAATTTTACCGTTAGAATAACTGAACTGTGAATGCTGGGATATGCAGTGATTCGATTCTAACTAAAAAAAAAGTTAGAACATTATATAAAATTTCAAGAAAAAATGAATGTAATGATTAGATTTTTCTTTTAAGGACTCCCTCCAGTTTTCATTTTTAATGTATAGTTTGGATGGCATCTGGTGGAGCTCATTTCTAGTGTCAGGCTGGAACTTTTACCATTAAAGAGCTACAATTGTTTTTTTTGGTTTGACACAAAGAAGAGAAAGTTTGGGTTCTATGGAGGATGCCATTGATATGGAAATATATGAAAATTAAAAAAATGTGCTGACTATTGACGCAAGCGGCCTTGGCAGTCATCAAATGAGAAAGACTTTGCAGTGACTTTAACTATATCAGTATTTCTGAATATATGTTTCATTAAAGTTGCCGTTTTTATGTTTTTCCTCTGTAGATCAAGCTCTACATTGATCTAATACGACAAAATTTGCTTGCTTCTCTGTCCTGTCATCTAATATGATATTCATATTTATCAAATATTCTTCCTGATTCTTTAGGTAAAGTAAACAAGAATGAGATGCAGGGTCATCCTTTGATCTAGCTCTAAATACTATGTTAATATCACAGTTCTTCCATATGCTTTTACAGGTAGGTGCTGACATAATCTGACCCATGCTTTAATTGAATGCGTAGACTGCACGCATAAGAATAAACATGCTTTTGTTTGCTATTGTAGGTATGGTGAACTACAGTGAGGTATCTGGCTACCCCCTCGTTCAGCACTGGAGTCTTCGCTCTGTGCTGTACCACGTCAAACTCAATCAGTGGGTCCTCTCTCAAGGTAAATCACTATGCATTATATATATATATGCAGCTAGCTCTGGAACTATTTGGACGCAGTTTTTATCGTCTTGCCTCTGTACCATACAACAATGTATTAGGAACTAAAACCATTTCAGGCACAGTCCCTCCGTTTTTAGGGGCTCAAAAATATTTGGACTATAGTCTAACAGTTACATAGCCAGGTGTGGTGTGTTCCTTCACTACTTCAAGACAAATAAAGCAGATAAAAGGTCTGAAGTTGATTTCAAGTATTGAATTGGCATTTGGCTGCTGTTGACTGGCCAAATCAACTTTTTGGTACATTCTTAAAAGGGGGGAATGCACTGGTGTGTTCAGCAACATTAGAAGTGACTGGGAGACCACTAAAAACCACTAAAGTGGATGACGGCAGAATTTTGTCCTTGGTGAAGAATAACCCCTTCCTAACATCGAGCCAAGTCAAGAATACTCTAGGGAAGGTAAGCGTAATATTGTCAAAGTGTAAAGTCAAGTTACTTCTTCATGAATATAATTACAGAGGGTTTACAACAAGGTGCAAACCACTTGTAACGTTCAAGAACAGGATGGCCAGATTTAACTTTGCAAACATGTTGTAGGCAGTGTTATGGCATGGGCATGTATGGCTGCCAAGGGAACGGGCGAATTGGTTTTTATTAATCATGTGACTGCTGACAGAGATAATAAGATGGATTTTGAGGCATGTAGAGCTATACTCTCTACTCACACTTAGCCAAATGCTACAAAACTGATAGGACGATGCTTCACAGTGCAGCCTGCGAAAGCAACTCAATCATTTTTGTAAGCAAAATATATGGAATATTCTTCCATATAAGTTCAAGTCAGACACCTGACCTCAACCCAATAGAACAGCTTTTCAGTTACTGAAGACAAAACTGAGGGCAGAAAGACCAACAAACAAGCAGCAACCGAAAGTGCTTGCAGTGAAAGCCTTGGCAACATCTCCAGGTAGGATATTTGGTGAATTTGGTAATGTCCACGGGCTCCAGACTTCAGCCGGTCATCAACTGCAAAGGATTTTCATCTAACTATTAGAGAGTATGGTCATATTTACAATTGTTAGTTTGTACAAATCATTTTAGCTCCTGAATATGGAAGTTCTCCGTATAAAATGGCTGTGAATTCTAAATATTTTATGAGACCTGAATAGACCTGGAAGCTGAAAGTCTGAACTTCGAACACATCTTGACAGATAAGTTGTGGTGGTGTATAGAGGCAAAATGATAAAAACTGTGTCATTGTCCAGATATTTCTCGACTGAACTGGACTTATACATACATGCCTATATATATACAGTACACTTATATTTATGTGATGTTATCATTGATATATGCTTGTGGAAAACTCACAAACTCTTTGCTGGGGAAGAAATAAAAAACATAGTCAGCTATCAATTATTTATCACATTAATTTGACACATCAAGGCAAGCAGCTAATTATCACAGTTTGGATGCTTTGTGTTATTTTCTTTATTGATCAGCTATGTAATTCACAGGACGCTGTCTTGTCCTGAATGATAATGCGGCCGTTTTTCAATGGTAAACTTGCTTGAGTTATTTTGAGATACTGCACATGTACAGATTTGTAACAGTGTAATGTACCTGCAGAAATAATTTCCATAATCTTTTTATAAGCAGTAGAGCAGTTTTGTGGTAATAAGGGCCTTGAACATACCAAGACCACCACAGGGCACGTCTCTTGTAGCATTTTAATGTAGAGCTAAACGGTTCAAGTTGTGTCCATTATGTCAAATTAAACCCTTGTTGAAACAGTCAATTAGGTGCTGATTGTGTTAGCGCTGTTCAGCCACAGGGCTTGGAGAAACCTGAAAGGCAATATATGGGTGAGGGTCGAGCTCACTTTAATTGTACATTAGCAAAATGTCACTTCAAAGGGCACAGGCAAAGGAGTTGCTCAAGGGGCACAACAAAACAAGAAGAGAACACAGTTTAATATCCAGTCAGCACACAGTGTTATGGGGTGCTTATGAAGATAGATGCATATCCCTGGATTTACAGATTCTACATACTCTTGGACTCAGTGACTACATCAGCAACACTCAGATCTTGCTACATGGAGTACAATGACTCCCGGACCAACAGAGTCCACCTGCGTCTGGATCACTAGACTTCCCATACATCCGGATTTATAGAATCCACAAACTTTGGGACTCATGGATGTTTTATATATTCTAAGTAAACTGTTTTTATCATGTTGTTGTGTTCTGTACAAGTGACATCTACTGCACGTCTGTCCGTCCTAGGAAGAAGGATCCCTCCTCTGTGGTTCTTCCTGAGGTTTCTTATTTTCCCTGTTTAGGGTTTTTACAAAGGGCTATACAAATTAGATTTGATTTGATTTAATGTAACCAAGCAAAACAAATGACATAAAATATAACAGCATAAGCATAATTTTTTTCTTAGCTGCTCTGAGTAGCAACACTTTGAAGCAGTTCAATTAAAATGTGGCCTTTCCAGCAAGCAACCAAACCTAAGCCCTTCCAGTAAGTGCTGGAATTAGGTAATTGCCTCACATATCATTTTTATGCCTATTAACACACCCTGAGTGGTCTGACCTCAAGTAGACTTCTAAGAACAGGTGTGAATGCACCCCAGATGGATGAATGACGCATTCAAATTCCAATCATGTAGACCACACTCACATGTGGTATGGATTTTATATGGACATATTCCTTTCAGATAATGCTAGTGTTCCAAAATCAAACTAAAGTGCTCCCAACTAAGTCGCTGTTGTCTATAAGTACACAAAAACACGCTCTGATTTTCATTCAGTTCAGTTAATGCACATATATCTTATATATGTGCATGATATATAAATTAGTAATTGTTGAAATGGTAGCCGTAACATGGCCGTGTCATCATAAAAAGCTGCGCAACGTAAGGAGATGAAAAAAAGTCCTGCTGCTCTGGTCTAGCCTACTGCTTCAACGCCTGTGGAAACAGGTGACTTCCCACAGAAAACATAACCAGAGCATCTAACGGACGTCAATCACTTCTCATATGTGAGCAGCCCATCCACCTTCCATCCCTCCCTTGCCGTAGTAACTTCAGCGAGAGCGGTAGGAGTGTTATGAACATAAATGCAGTGAGATGACAGCCAGAAACAGAGTCAGCATGAACATGAACACATAAATTGTTTTTTTTTTATCTTGTCTAAAAGCGAAATGTTGGCTGCTGGTTTGCACACCACAGAGAAACTCCCTGTTTAAGTTGGGACAAACTTTCTTAATAACTATGTCAAATTAGAATATTGCTTTTCTTTGTGTAAACATTCATCATATTGTTCTGTCCTTGAGATGTGCATATTTATCACCTCCACCGTGGAGGTTAAGGTTTCACTTCATTTTGTCAACTGTCAGCAACAATTTTGGACAAATAGACCTGATTTTTTTTCTGTGATTTTGTATTGGCAGTGGCTTCCGCTGATAAAAAAGACAAACACTAGGCTTTATATGCCAAGGTCACAAAATATAACCAAAATTCTGAAAATTCTCATTTGCTCACACTGAGTAAAATTTTTATAAAATCCGATCTTAGTAAAGACTGTTGCTTATATCTTTCATCACATATGTATAATGTCAAGATTTGATCCCACAATAAATTTGATGATAAATGGTCAAATGTCACATTGTTGTACAGAGGTAGATATATATGTTTACAGCATTAATTCTAAAGAATAGGTCTGTCAGCGGTTCGGTCTGTGTTGTAGTTTTGTTGCCAACGGAGGAGAGAAGGATGGAAAAGAGATTTAGAGCCTGGATGGGTTTGTTAAGATGTGATCGAAGTGCAGACTTCCAGCTTTCAGGTCTTTTCAGGTCCATTTACCATTTAGGAATTACAGCCATTTTATATAGGGAAATTCCTTTTTCAAGGGCTCAAAGGTATTTGGACAAACTAACATAATTAATCTAGAGACATTTCAAATTCAATTTTGCATTATTTACCAAGATTTTTACTCTCCAGAGATTCTTAATTTTAGCCTGCTAGTACTACTTTAATTTCAATAAATATCTAGAATACTAAAAGTATTGAGCTAGCAGATCATTGCATGACTGTTTTCTGTTGTAATTTTCCAGTTTAATTTAATGTTAATTCCTTAAACATCCATCCAACAACCTGTCTTATTATTCTGATCTTGTCTGTCTTTTTTCTTTTTTTCATCCTGCAAATATGGAAAATAAAGTTATAATAATAAAGTTTACACCATGAAAAAGCAATATAAAAAAAAAAAACACTAACCAGATCCCAAATTCCCATTTTCAGATATGTCTTCATTATTTGACTATATATACGAACAAGTACTACAGATATTTACAACCAAAATATACATGTCACAGTTAAATTGGATGATGAATATTGAAACAGATGTACAACAATAGATTGGTGGATAGATTAGAGAGAAGAGGTATGTGTATTTCATTGTGTTTTCCTTCTTTTTGTCTGCCTTTCTGATAGCTTGTCACACATCACAAAGCTTTGCATCTATAGCAAGACAAAGGCTTTCTGATAGTTCCTGCCACGGAAACTTCACTAAAATTTAATTAACTTAGTTTTTACGTACACTGTTTTGTAGGGGTTGTCCCTTTATCCCACTACTGTGGGAAAAAACCTGTCATTTCAGTTTAGGCCTCTCTGAGGACACAAAGTCCCTCAGGCACATTTACCCGAGACATTAATTACAAAAAAACCCCCTTAACCCTGAGGTTTTTTGTTGCCACATATCCTTGTCTTAAAAAAGAGGGAAACACTATATTTAACCTTCGAATGTCCCTGGAGTCTCCATGCAATTCAACAGGATATGGTGATGTCATATTATGGCAAATACAAAAAAAAAAAATTGTATAAAGAATAAAAACGATTATGCTGGGAAAAAAACAAGCCATTTTTAATTTTTATGACAAGTTTAACCCTCTTCAGTACCTTTTATTTCTGACAATGTAGATACAATGCGAGGGGCTGTGACAAAACATTGATTGCTGACAAGCTGGGCATAAGAACAGGTTGGAAATTTAGAACATTTACTGCCACTACACTACACTAGACCATCAGCATCAGACCAAAACATACATGGCATTGTTCACTCAATGGAGATGGGAAGAAAAAGTAAAATGGCATATAAAAAGGATTGTTAAACCACATTTCTTAACATTTCTAAATCAAACCACGCTCTGAACAACATTAGTCAACACTACAAAAAGTGAAAATGAGTAGCCATGAAGGGGGCACAAAACCAAGTAGCCACAAGTATGATGGGAAAGAAATGGGAAAAAAACAAACGGCCACCCATCAAAGGGAAAACATGAATTGCTACCAGTGAAGGGAAAACAAATGAAAACATGGCCAAATAATGCAAAGATGGCAAGGCAGAACAAACCAAAGCACTAATTTCACCAAACAGAAATCACCTTCAGTGTTACAAAACAAGACTAGTAGAGGTTAGGAATGCACCTGCATTCGGGCACCATCATCTCCATCTGAGATGTGAGCTCCTGCTGACATGGTGAGAGCATTTCAAGGCAGCATGAACGGAGTTCTGGCCCAATCATATCAACCCCGCTGTTCATTCTCAACAGCGAAGCATTAACATGAACCTATCCCTCTTTTTTTTTCTTTTTTTTGGCAATTTCTAGCATGATTATCTCCAAAATGGCACCAGCAACACAGCAATGTTCTATTCAACCAAGCACGCCAACTTACCACTTATCACTGCAATCTTAAACTAATTTTGAGAATTTTTTTTTTCATCAAGTTACTGGTGTCAATATTGAGTCACCTCCAAAAAATAAATGAAAAATGTAATCTTGGGATTCTTGATATCCAGGACAAGCCCCCAATTCTAATATGCAACTAAAACAAAACACACACAATAAAAAACAGTTGTTACTGGCAAAATAACTGCATAGATTAAAGGGGGGGAGCAAGGCCCAATGACAGTAATAGGATCCAGACATGCAATGCACTACTCTTCAATTAAAAAACAACAATTATAGAGCAAGAGACAAAAGGCTAAGTAGAAAATTAAGGCAGTTTGAAGTAAAAAATAAATAAATAAAAATATTTCTCTTTCTTTGTCGTTCGGCTCTACATAGCTTTTTCTAGGAGACTCCGCAGCAACTCACCCTCCACTATCTTTCCCAACCAACTCTCTGAATATCCTCTCTCACCACATCCATGAATCTCCGCCTAGGTCTTCCTCTTTACCTCCTGCCTGGTAGCTCCATCTTGACCATCCTTCTACCAATATATTCACCGTCCCTCCTCTGCACTTGTCCAAACCATCTGAATCTGGCCTCCGTAACTTTGTCTCCAAAAAGTCCGACCTATCCTCTCTCTCTGATGTGCTCATTCCTGATCCTGTCCATTCGCTTCACTCCCAAAGAGAATCTCAACATCTTTAACTCTGCCACCTCCAGCTCTGCCTCTTGTCGTTTGGTCAGTGACACCGTCTCCAAGCCATACAACATTGCTGGTCTTACATTATTTAGAATAAAAAAGGAAAATTATAATCATTAATGTAGTGAGACAGGCCTGGATTACAAAGCTTTTATTCTTGACAAATTGTAACTAAGTGTTACAACATACAGAAGTTATTTAATTTAAACATCAGCTGATCATTTTATGTAACTTCAATTACTCTTTTTTCTCTGAATACAAATTTGCCCTTTAACCAGTATGCCTTTTGGTTATCTAAACATTTGGACTGAAACCATTTTTAGAGTCCATAAGATGAATTCCAGCGATACGGCTGCTCCTTGGGGTATTTTCAGTCCCCCTTAGCGTTCACTTATCAGAGAAACCTTTGATTGGCAACCTCTGCACAAGATCCCATACAATGGATCCTAATGGCCTTTGGTGATCTTTTCATATTTCCTTTAGTACAAGGAAAGTTTGGCATTGATTAACCATTCCAGTGGTTTCATTTAGGAACAAATGTTTGCAGAACTATTTACATTACCAAGACCTTCAACTGTTATTTCAGAAAGCAAAAAACTATTTGGGATTCATGTAAAGCTTTTGAGACTCTTCTGCTCTGTGTACTTCTCAGAAACGCATTTGTAGAGTATATCAGAGGATGGGAATAGCTGAAACACATATCCATATTTTCCTCTCTAACCATAAACTCTTTTCTTTTTCTTTCATTCACTTTCATTCCTTAATTTTTTTCTCGCTCTCGTCCATCTATGCAGCCTTCAGTTCAGCCCTTCATTCTCTGGACGGGGCAACGCAGCGGAGCGACTTCGTCTCCATCCTCAGGGAGTTTGGGAACCACTATGTTCAGGAGGCTGTGTATGGCTTTCAGGAATCCTGCACCATCTGGTATCCAAACAAACAGGTCCAGAGACAGCTGTGGCTGGAATACCAGGACATAAGCAAAGGTAGAACACACACTCCCACATGGTGAGTGCATCTCTTAAGAATTATATTCAAAACAGCAACGTAAATTGTTGTCCTGAGCATCAAGCCTAAAGTGAATGTGCCTGTTAATTCCTACTGTGATATGAGGCACACACACACACATACACACACATTCTTAATGGAAGTCCCTTTTGTCTATGTTTTGGTTGATCCTCCATGTTTGGTTGCAGTCAAACACTGTGCAGTACTTCTCATTACTATGGCCTTTTGAGTACTATGTAAAAAGTGCGGGTACCTAAACGAACAAATCAAAAATTGAAAAATTGAAATCTTTGGGTGATTTTGTCTGTTTTGGTTGGTTTCTGCTTTGTGGTCCATAAAGATTTTCAAACCACAGCAGCAGTGATCTTATTTTAATGGCCACCAAGGGTTTTCTTGTGAAATTAATTATAATGAACAAATTTTACTGAATTATCTGAATTTCAGTATGATGCAGTGCAAATAAATATTTCAGTTATGGACACATGTATCAGTGTTCCATTGGTCAAATGTATTGCTTTCTTTCTATAATATAATATAACTGCTTGAAATTTTGGTAGTACACTTGACCCAGTTTCAAAGCACCTCAGAGTGTGCAACAGCATCCACTGATTCAGGCAAACTTTATGTACAGTTGCTACTGTTAAGATTACATTTAACATTTGTGAACTTTAACTTGATGTCTTGTTTTGCAGAAAAAAGTCTAAACCTTTCTGAATGAGATATAATGAGAAGCATGGTTTTAGAATCCACACACAACATAAATCATTTCACTCCTCATCAGGGGATCAGTCAGGATATTTTAAATTTTGCACTTGCTCATTATTCTTCATTGCTCAAGGGATTGGTTGTGAATACAGCATATATAGCTTGAAACTGACAGATTATTTTTAATAGTCCGACAGGTGAGACTTGTTTGATGACCAGTTTCCAACTAAAACCTCTTTTTACCGCTCATGTTTAGCAACAGTATAAGAAACATGTAAATAACATCTTGATGATTTCTTCCATTTTCCGCTCGAAAGATGCTGTTGTGCTGAATCTCCTTGCTGTCAACACAATATGTGTCTGACAAACTGCAATCAATGTGATGCCACAATGTTTAGACCTTTTGTAGGAGTCTTACACTGCAGGGCATAAGAGTGCAAGTTTCAGGTCACAGTGTAGTTTTGCACTATATACTTTGTAATCACCACTATTTTATTTCTGGCCTTTTAATAAACCAGACTGTCTTGAAGTGTTTGTGCTCAAATGAACAGCCAGTATGCAAAACATTTTTGTTTTTTGTTTCATTACTTAAATGACGAGAAATGTCGGCCATCTGTCTTTGTTTTACCTGTTCTTTGTTTTCTCAGTCAGTTGTTGCAAAATGTAATAGCCCATTTTTCATGTTGCATTGGTGGCTCTAAACTATCCAAACTTCTTTCCTTTGCTGTCTTTGGCCACTGTTATTCCCTTGTCTTCCTCCTATGTCCAAGAACACTCGAGCTGCTCAGCACTTTGCGCGTCCATTTACCTCTGCTGCTGACAGATGGCATTAAATGGTGCCCACAATCATACTCTTCATTTCTCAGCAGCATGTACAACAGTGCAGCTAAACAATACAACACAAAAAATATAACACTCCTCAGCCTCATTTTCATTTTGTAGCTTAAAGAATTCTATTGGTGTTTGGGATCATTTCAAATGTGTTCATTAATAATCATCAGTTTCCAGTACAACCATATTTTACATGTTCTATAGATTCCTCATTTCTGGATAGGAAGAAGTGTCTAACTGTCATTTATGGTATTTTATTTTGGGGTTTTACCAACGTGAGAGAAAATCAATTTTCAATTGCTATTCTTAAAATTTAATCCAAAAAGTTCCTACTGTAAACTGGGTATACAGAGCACGGTGGTTGTACATACACAGGGAATATTACATACCACAATTAGCATAATTGCACATTTTTGTGATTATTTGTGTTTCCTTGTACATATTGCTCACTTTGCTGAGCTGACTAGGATGCAGCTGTAGCAGTAACAAGAGACCATGTCTTCCTAAGCTATAGATTCCTCTTGTGATCACTCCCCGTGCTGAAGCACAATAAAAATATCAGATTCGCTTCACGTGGGAGGGAAAATCTGATTGTCTAAACTGGTCCGAAAGAGATAGATTCCATTGGCTTCCAAGTTTCCAAGTTGAAATCAGTGTCATCGTTCTTAATCTCTTCCTGGCTTCTTGGGAACGTCCTGGCCTTTCGGAGCGAGTAATGAGCTCACAGGAGAGTTTGAGGATTCATTTCCTCGCCCCTTGCTCCAAATACATGTGCCCAACTGCTGCCTTGCTGTCCAGTGAGAAGACAGGCTCATCATTTTCAGCAACTGCCTTGGACGAAGCAACTATAAGCCGTTTTAAGGCTTATTTTAATAATTATGCGTCAAATGAAGATTAGAAAAACAGATCAATACAATTTGATTTTTCCAAGTAGTTTACAGGTCACTGGTGTCCAGATACAGAAAACAGAGGTTTGTTGTATTCATCTCATTTGTAACTACACGCTACACACTACACACAGAAATATATGTTCTCACACACAAAGACTGTTCTATCAGTCATGTTTGTAGAGACGTGGCCATAGCTCATTAACTGCGGTCAGTCACTGTGTCAGCGTATACGTACATTTTATGGGTGTGTTTGGCCATGATGCCTTGTCCGGATGATTAATCACACTTTCTGTCCTTCACTAGGTTGCAATGTGAGTTTCCTTTTGTCGCACACCTGACCTCAATTACCACAGCAGAGATCAGACACGAGAAGTCGGAAAGCTGCTGCTGCTTCCTCCGTGTGGCAACAGTTTTATACCTTTAAAAGCTATTAGAAGGAGCTTCATTTACCAAGTGGAATTTCTTTTTCTTTTTCTTTTTTTTTTTCAATTCATTTGTTCAAAAAATCCAGAAAAAGATTATTTCTGTCGTTGGAAAGTTATATGTCCACTGGTTTTATTTTAACAGAGCATGCACATTCTAATTGCTATTCAGTGTTCTGTATAGACCGTTCTTCTCTCGTGTCCCTACAGAGGGTGGGAATTATCCATGCTTACACACACAGTGAAGAGGAAGAGTTTGATTGTCACTGCAACCTGAGCTTAAGACAATGTCAGTACGTTCAATGCAACGAAAAGTTCACCACAACCTAAATGAACAAACTTTGGCCCCAGTGGGAAAACCAGGCCAAATATCGGAAGCAGTGGCGAGGATACTTTAAGCCCCTTTGCTGTGGAAGAGAGGGAAGACACAGTTACACAATGACAAGTACAGCTGTCAAAGAGGAAGAACTCCTCCTAGCTCTGAAGGAAAATATAGGTAAGGTTTCAAGTAAAAGTAAAGTTATTAGAGTTATTAAATCAAATATCTTGAAGCACTCAGACCACAACTAAAACAGCACTTTAGAAAAACTGTGCTGTCGGGGTTTTATTATTTGTCCATTAAAGAAAAGTGACATGGTAAAATAAATTTTTAGATTTAATTAATTTAGAATCAAATTGTGACCCAAAAGATTGAAATTGAATTGGATTGTTAGGCTAATACCTAGCTCTAATAAATGCAAAACCTGCTTTGACATGCACAAATCAGCCTTAACATGAACACTACGGAGAGTTGTAACTCTTACTCAAACGTACTGCCACCAACACTTTAGTGGTAGACACCACAAGTACACATCATGTGCTGTGTCTTGACCGTCAAGGTCCTGAAACCCTGTTACATGCTGGACCTCCATGGATCACAATTTTAAAGGCAACTGGATCAGATCCCATGGATGCTCAGTTAGTTTTGGATCTTGAGAATTTGAGACCATGTTAACAATTTTAGCTCTTTGTCAGGTTATTGGCAGTTTCGAGCAGTTTTTGTGGTGTTGCAGCATGCATTGCCCTGTTGGGGGATATTGGGTTGTACAGGTGCTGTAGGGGTTTATATTGGGTGTTCATGGCAGATGGTTTGTGTGAAGTGGTGTCAGCATTAATAGCCAGATCAAGAGTTTGGAGCAAAATTTTGCACTGAACACAGGTGATCAACGTTATCCCCTTAATGGTGGTCATTTTATTGATGATCAGTGCAAACAACTCATGGTTCTATGACTACAAAACTTTATTCTGCTGCTGCCGGAGATCCGCTATAGGAGTCCCACTGCTTCAATATGTCTCTGAATAACAGAGGACGAAAGATACAAACATGGTGTCAAATTCGAATGGAAAATAGTGAAAATCAGTTTCCATCCATGCATGGGAAGTCAGTGAATAATTGTAAAAGTATTTTTCATAGTCAACAGGGCAGAAGTTTTCTTTCATTTCTCATTTTCTCATTTTTTAACTACACAATAGAACTTATATTTTATAACATGTATTTGAAGAATTTCCTCTAAGTTAATGTAAAAAAAGTCATTTCCCTTTAAAATGATGAATGTCACAGCTGCCACTTAAGACTTTATGCGTTTATACTCCTTTGTGTTATGTTGTGTGATTTGCTTAAACATTTTTGAACAGCTGCCTTCACACACACTTGTAAAATTGGAAGAGAACAAAAGGAATCTCAGAATGCTTTAGAAAATACTAAGCGGATGCGAATATGATTGGCCTTATTTGGCTTCTCTCGCTTCTTGTCTCACTTAGTAACCGGTCTCATGGAAAATTTTTGAAGATCAGTTTATTTCAATATAATGAGGAGCTCTAGAGTTCTGTCAACACACTCCAACAGCAATTAAAATTTGAATATCCATCTGAAAAACCTACAGGTGACATCATGGAGCTTGTTACACAGCTAAATGTCAGCTCAAAGTGAAAGTATGGTATATAGAAGGAATTCTGGAAAGTGGCCGCAAATAAAAGTCAGGCTTGAATCTCTTCCCATTTTTTCCTGTATCAAACTTTCTTTCTTTCTTTTCAGCTTGCTATACATTGTTTCAGACTCCCACACTATCCTCCTATCTCTCTCCATATATCAGAATTCAATCCCATGACCTTATCCCTCAACCTCAGCTCTCTACCAATGTCCGTCACAGCACAGTGTGGTTTCTCTATAGCTGTGATCACCCTGCCAGCAGCCAGCTAAAAATGGGTGCCTTATTTATTTTTTTTAGGGTCTCTCGTTTTAACAAAGAAGTAGCAGAGGAAATCTGGTTTCGGGGGAAGTGAGTGGAGCTGGCAGGGGGCAGCAGCAAAGACATGGGAGAAATTATTCGCAATTCGCCCCGACCCGCATGACCCCTGTACACCCGCACACAACACACATGCCTCACATTAGCACCATCCTCCTCGCCTAGATACAAGCTGGGAGTTGTGAACATCGAACTGGTCAAGCCGGACAATGTTGTCTCTCATTAAAATAATAGGAACTTTTGCTGGAATTTAAATGAGGAAAATTAGAACACTGCAGTAGTCCAATGAATTAATATTTCAACTGATTAAATGTACCTCATTGTTTAAGCTCTGTGCAAATTTTATTTTAAACCAAATTACTATACGACAAAAATAAACAAGGTATTTATTGTTGCTTGCCAACAGGCTAATAAGTAAGAATATAATTGAATGCGTTCTTAAAGTGTTTTTGTATTTTGATACAAATAAAGCAGATTTCAACATTTTTAGGGTCTTAGATGTGAAATATTTTCTGACCAGATGTAATACTGTAAACTATTACCCTGAGGCTCTGCAGTCTGCGATAAATATTTTATAAGTTTGGTGCTTGTTCTTGGTCTCCAAAGGTTGGTGAGAATTGTGCGTGTTTCTTCTTTCAAGAATATAATATATCTCAATATTTTAGGTGTATAATTTACAGTAGAGCCCCAAAATCCATCATAGATACAGTATATATATCTATATCTATATCTATATCTATAGATATAGGTATAGATAGCATATGTCCCCCAACATTCCTGTAACCACTAACTATCTAAACAGGACAAAAGACACCTTTCTTCTATACACTGTATAGCAGTAAAGCAGACAAAAAAATGATGCTGTTACTGTCACTTAACAATAATTATGACACAAAACATCTACCCACCCCCCAGCCACAAACATTTACCTGACACACAGCTTTGACATAAATGAATGTGCATTCTAAAGAAATTACCTTTTTTCGTAGGGTAGGATACTGAGGTTAAAAAGAAGTGCACTATTCTTACATGCTAGTAAATTGAGTTATGTTGTATTATGATTGTTTTTAAAAACACTGAACATTCTGACAAGCTGCCAACCCCGTGCTAAGCCGCAGCTGATGTCCACGGGGGAATGTATTACACTGCACTGTAATCAACATTTAATACAATAGAGGACATCAAAAGAGGTCAAAACATTTGTCTCCTTAAGCAACATAATATTTCTGTAATGAGCACAATAACCGCTGAATATGAAAACAAAATCTCTGACTGACTGAAGCAATATATCTAGTGGTGTTTTAATAGAATCTTCATCAGAACAGTCAGGTCAGTACTAAAATGTTAAACCAAGCCGTACTAATACTGAGCTCTGCTTCACAACGACTTCAGGATCCAGTTCAAGGTTCTTGTATTCACATAACTACCCATCCATGGTCAGGCACCTGCTAATATTGGTTATCTGATGCATCCATATGTTTCCAGCATGTCTTTGAAATGTTTTAGCAGCTGTCCCCTGTTTTATTGAAAATTAAAGATAATAGAACCTTTAAAAAAAAACGTGGCATTTAAGGCTTTGCCTCATGATTTTTGAGCTGTGGCAGCTGTTGATATTTTTAAAAAGCAGCTCAAGACACATCTCGTCAGCCAGGCGTTCGATTAATTACCCTGTTGATTTGTATTTTTAGCTACTCTTGTGTCCTTGTCTTTGTAATGAACTGTGTTTCATTGTGATTATTATTTGACAGTGTGTTTTATTTATTTTAACCTGTGAAGAACCTGGTGACTCTGTCTGTGATAAGTGCTATATAAACACACTTTACTTGTTTACTTACAAGTTCTACTGAAATATGAAAAAGTGTAATAGACTAGAAATATCTTATAATTAGTTAATATTGTATGGATATGTTGGATTTCATGTTAGTATAGACATGATCATTAGTTGTAATAGTCGGTGTTCTGGAATAATATTTTATGTTCCTGGGTGTGTGGTGGCCTAAAAGTTCCTGGATAATGTGGATTTAAAGGTGCTGTGTTTTCATAACCTGCTGTGCTGTGTAGCTGCGATATCCTTAGCTGATCAATGTGAAGTTAATACAGACATCACAGATACAATGCATCATTTCATCCGACACGATATGTTCATTCACTTAATTTAGAAGCTTAATGCATCTGTACCATTTAGAGGATTAGAACGTGTAAATAAGATGCAATGTGATAAACAGAAAGGACAGGTTGATTGGCACATCTGTTTTATAACAACAAAATAAGTTTCATACAGATGATTTGAATGTCGATCTTTAGCTAATGTGCAATAGCAAGTTTGTTTCGTGAGACAAAGGACTGGATGGGAAACCCAGGTGCTGCTTGGATTATATTCAGAGGTAACACTAAATGAACTGACCAAATTAAAGAATACATTTTTAAGGTGCACCACCATCAAAGTACAGGACTCTGATATCAGGAATCAAGGTTTGAATGCTCTAAATAAATTATGTTGCCAATAAAATTTGGACTGATATATTACGATATTTCGGTGCCTTACATTATCTATATTCCCTCACTAAGTAAGATAACGTAACTGTTCATCATTATGTCTTTCTCACATATTAAAAGTAAATAAATTATAATTTATTTATTGTCTATGAGACAGTGCTGCAGTTATCTGTATTGTTTTGCACATTTCTGTGCTAGAAAAAAAACTGATTTGATAGTGTTGTCACACAGGTTTGCAGGAACTGGTTGTATAAAAGACTAAAAGTAGAGATACTAAAAAAATATGTTTTGAGCTTGTAACTAGCATTTTTTTCAACATTCAAATTCTTTTCTTATGTTCTCCTGAGATTTTGTCCTCTCTCATCTTACTGTAACACGATTAGCATTTGGAAAAACAAAGAATGGATTAGAATAAAACGCAGATATGAGCAGTGATACGACAGGACATGATGGGCACCATGAGCGAGCACACAATAAAAATATCCCTCCCACACACTCACACTGAGTTTTAGCCATTAGTAGTGAGGAGTTTTGACATTGGTAGAATGTGCTGCACTTGTATAAGTTTTATTGTTTGCTACAGTACTTTATAAGCATTAAATATAATATTTGACTGTCCTAGAGTAAATGAGAGCTTTTGACTCATACATTTGTTTTGACCTCTTTTTTCTGGCACCTACCAAGTTTTGAGACAGATGAGGTCAGTGGCTAAGTATGAGTCCAGTCCAACCTTCAGGTGAAAGAAAGAGGGACGTGTCGGCAGGAGAAAGAGGAATATTGAGATTGAAAAACTGCGTGAAATATGTGCATGCACTCTCCCCGCTAAAAAAGAAGGAAAGAAATGAAAAGAAGATGTTTTCTACAGTATGACCATAAAAATGGGATTAGTGAGAATAAAGGAGGTGACAGCAGAGGAGGTAAGAGGAGCAGATTATCAAGAGCAAAGTGTAGGTATGACAAGAAGAAGAACAAGAAGGAGGTGAAAGAGATGTGGTGGGGAGGAGGTGAACGGTGGAACAGCATGGAGGATCCGAGGAGGTGTGGGTGGAGGTGTTAGACGTGTCATCTGCCTGTCTGGGGAGAATGCAGGGTGACAAATTACCAGATAGTCACAGACAGGCGAGGAGCAGATGTCTGGAAACTCAAAAACGTCTTTTCTACTTTCACAAATACCTCTGCTTTCATGTGTGAATCTCTTTTATATTCTTTTATGAGTGTGAATATCAAGCGTGTGTGTTTGTTCTTGTGAGCCAGTGTGTTTTCCAGTGTGATTTTGCAGTAGAATGGAAAAAAGAGAGTCTCATTCGACACGTCAAGCCTAACGAAGTGGAACTGCTCCTGCAGCTAAAGTTGAGGTTGGAAACCAGAAACAGATTGTGCGGCGAAACTGGCGGATATCGAGCCCAGTCAGCAGAATCGCAGACAACTTGCCTCAGCGGAACAGACAGAGCCAAGAGTGTGTTCGTTTACATGCTGCGGGATTACACAAATCACATTACCACAGGATTACCTCAAAATAAATGCCCACGTAGAAACATGAAACCAGTGCTGAGAAGTCACTCATCAAATTACAGATATGCTTACTGATGATGTAAACTGTACACTGGCGCTTCTTTAGTGTGGTAGGGTTAGAGCAACTTATTAACATCATCGATTACGGACACACCAATAGATTGATTTGCATAATATGTGTCGATGCAGCACCATTAAGCATGGATTAGCCCTGAGAGAAATCTGCATCATAAAAAGTGAGAGTGCGTGAGGCAGAGCCTCAATGATGGGGACCTCTGCAATTTGTACCATCTATGATAGCGACTACTAATCAGTCCTGTCCTTATTTTGTCCCCACCCAAGCATTAAAAACACACTAGAATATTGCATGTTATAGTCAACTTTTCCCATTGCTCTCATTTTGGTATAATACAGCATTAGTCTATGCATCATTAAACATGAATATTCAGTCATTTAATGATTTTATTGGGGGGGGGTGGTAAAGATCAAGCAAGAAAAAAGGGATCAGACTGACAATTACAGATTGCCTTACTCATACAAAAATACACTATATCCCCATGCATTTTAAATTTGGATTCAAGTACCTAAATGTTGTTGTTTTTAATAAAATATTTAATATTAACGCAATTGTAACAATTATTCTAAAAAAAACAAAAAAAGGACATTTGTTGTTAAATGAATCAACTGAAAAATGATTGCTTAATTAATTGATAAACCAAATAATCGTTGTTTGCTGCACTATAATACTGACTGCAATTGACACGTGAGGAGCTGAGTCGTGCAGAATGAGGCTCCGATGAGGAAAATATGCTTAGTGTCAGAAATGAAGTTTAATGGTCTGTCTTGTTTTTGATCTAAAGCTGAAACCAAATCAGTTAGTCATAAGTTATTTCTAGTAATAAACAGTGTTTGAACAACGGTTTCATGTGACCTCGGTTTCTCGTGCATGACCTATGACGTCATATTTTCTCAACCTAGTAAACCTAAATCTGAATGATTAAGAGCTGCATCTTGTTTTGATAAGATACCAAACCAATACAATAACTCCTGTGATGTGGTAGTCAGGTTGAACATCTGCTTTTATTGCAGTTAAAGTATTAGCTCCATTATTAATTATTCATATTTAACTAATCACATGTTTACTTTTCATGTGTTCTAAAACGCAGCACTGCAACTGCTTATTTTTCCTGTTTTTTTTATTTCATTTGATTTATGATGGTGGTATGATACAATATGATTATCTGCCTGCATTGATAAAAGTAAACGTTAACATGAAAAAAATGGCATTAGGGACACAAATGTATACTATATATAATGCTACTGCTGGACATACACACTTGTGAAACTACATAATAAAAACAAAAAAAGAATAAGAAATGAATAGTCCTTGCTTTTGATGATTGATTCTCCTCCTCAGGTCTTAGTGAACACTTCAGACAAGACATACATTTGAAGGAAAGATTGTTTATTACTGTTTTATTTTTGAGTGCTTTGGTTTCTTAAATATCAAATTGAATATACCCGGGTATTGTCAAGAACCTCACAATTTTTGGTCAGTTTCAATTTTTGATATTGATTCGAGTTTATACTAATCTAATACGCTTCAATATTGTTTTATTAACTGGCAGGAGATTCATTCAAAATAATTCAAAATTTTCTGAATCAATATTAGATTGGAAAAACATATACTTCAATACATTGATGAATATTTTTTTATGTAGACCTACTATTGAAATATAAGAGAGCATGCCAGCCAGCAAAATAAAATGTGTGGGGTCAAACTCAACGAAGTTTCCCTCATGTGTTTCAGTCATAGTGCAGATGTGCTTGGTAAAAAAAACCATGGACAGCAAAATCTTATAAGGCTGTGTGCTCACTCAGAGGTGTGCACGTATACACACACAAACATTCAGAGAGACTAAACAGGACAGACAGCCTTAAATCTGCTATCTACCACACAGCTGTGCGTTTTCGTTTCATTTTCCTTGCTCAGCCATTTTAGACAGGTTTTCATCAAAAGTAGAAGCCTAGAAGATATCATAGGGAAGGTAGAGTCTTTCTGAGTCAGCTTAGCGTTTGATAACTTGGAGCGTTAAAAGTTTTGAGGGAAAGGATAGGTTAGGGAGTTGCATGCCGCTACAAATAAATTATGAGTATTTTAGTGGAAAACATATCTTTCACAGCTCTATAAGCACTAAAGTCTTCCAAAATATTTCAATCTTGTACACAAAAAGTTTTAATACGTTATTATTAGTGCCAACCCTCATGACATTGTAACACTGTTTGATGTCTGAAAAAATGTCACTCTCAAAAAACATTTTTTTCATTCATTTTAACTGTAAATAGAGAAAGATGTGTCAGGTGGTTTATTAAAAAGAACAATGTCACAACCTGTTTTAACATCAGTTACATAATTCAAATTGCACCCAATAAATAATGTAACTAACCTATTTTAATCCAAACCATGATCCTATATTCTATAACTGTAGCCAAGCAGTTTGTTGTTTAAATCTAACCAAGATTATTTAGAGATTAAACTAATTAAATAAGCATGCAAAAAAAAAAAGCGCACGTGCTGTAATGCTTTAGACTTTAGTGTCTATAAAATTCTATTATGGATGTCTTATAGTACAGTAATGTCTACATTTATATTTTTCTTAGGACTTTTTGCACCTTTGAACTTCTTTCACCCTAAAATGTATACAGTCAAACCAATGTATTACAAAGAAAAAAAAAATAGTAGACAAGGTTGTCAACTTCTGTCTTTCTGAAGCAAAGACAGAAGATATATTATTATATCACCTTCATTGTGTCCAACTGTTACCAAACCTTAGAGGGGAGAAGTGAACCTTCTTAATAACAGTCTTGTGCATTTTGGATGTCACTGGTCCAGCGAGAGGCACCAGAGCAAGAAATCCTCTTTTCTGTTTAAAAAGTTTAGAAAAATAAGAAATATTTTATAAATCAGTAATCGGCTAAAGTCAAACCAGGTGAACAAGCTTGCTCACAAGTAAATTAAACATGCCAAATGCATGCCATGCAAAGTCGCTGGGTGAATTTTTGTAGAAAATATCTCTGAAAACATTTATCACTATGTTTAAATAATATGGGTTTTTTTGTTTGTTTGTTTTGTTGTTTTTTTTTGTATTTTCCTTCTTGCTTTATAGGCCCTAATTCAATTACAACTATCACAAATGGTCTTCTTAAATCTTAATCTAACAGGTTTGCATTTAAACATGCTCTTTAATATCCAATAAAAAAGTTCACCCAAGTAGGGTACCAACACTGCTTTTCTGAAACTGAACTACATAAACCAGTGTTACAAAGCTCACGATCCCCTTACCCCTTATTTGAAATACAGCACTACCTGAGTGCTGAAAGAAAGCAAGCTAGCTATGATTTATTATGTAGTGTTGCCCTCCTTGTGTTATTCAGCATTCTCTAATTATGCCCTGCATGATCTGTTTTAGTCCAGCCACTCTTCTCCACAGAAATGTGATTCCAGGTCAAGGTCACTCCATAAATGAAATTTGAACATTTCATTCTCCTCGGTGGGAGCTCTTGGTGGAGGAGATGGAGGAAGCTGGCATGACATTGCAATCTCTCCTGCCCCCTCTTTTCTTTTAACAGAAAAAGAGCACCCTGACCCTTTTACTCTTCTTTTATTACAGGACTAAAGCTTTCGTCATTTTCTTTTACTTTATGAGAGATATCTCGAATCTTTGTTTTGACAAGAAGCACTCAGCAACAAACTCCTTAACCCTAACGTCACAAGGCTAACAAACAGTTAACAAACAGTTACCTATTTGCAGATTCAACGGACATTGAATAACACTGTTGTAGCATTAATTTGGAGTCCATATTAGCATTCCTTTTAGGTCTGTTGTGATCTCCTCCAACTGCAGGAAACAACGTTTTTGAGCTGCTCAATGATAGACTTCGCCATCTGGTGTGCAGTGACTTCATCATGCATTAGCTGAAAATACCACTCTGCTGTTGCTGGAAACGAGACTGCTGAGGGCAATGACACTTAATTAAAGTTAGAGTTGTGATAAACTGGATAAAATTGATTGTACGTTTTTCAAAATTGTAAGATAACGTGTTTTATTTGGATGGAATTGTGGATTTTAAACATTTCTACTTTTAACAATGTAAACAATTTATACTGTTTTGTAAAATTACTCGACAGAGCCTACAAACATAATAATACAAAATAATTGCAAATTTATTGTAATACTGTTATAGTATAGACTAGTATATGAAGAGACCCAGGTTGTCTTGGCACTTCTACATACTTAATATTACAGAACACCCTGCATAACAAGGTTCCAACTTCCACCACCCCTTAACCAACATCCTCACATCCTACTGTAATCCAGTACTGACCCTGGGTGTTTTTCAGAGTCAAGAATCCTTCTTTTGTATGACAGGAAGTCAGGTCCTCTACAGGTTTGGCAAGACAATTCTAGAAAAACAAAGTGAAACATGCTAGTGAGCATTTTTCATTGACAACATACAAACAGCTTTCACGTGCATTACTGCCACTTTTGAATGGGAGATGTGGCTTGAATAAACATCCAACATCCTCTGAGCTCAAATGTAGTAAATCTTTCATCTCAGATTATTATGACAGTCTGCATCATTGCATCAGAAGTAGCAAACAAAGGGATTACAGGTACTCCAGGTTCACCAAGCACACATGGGCAGCATCCCTAAAGAATCTGTGTGAAGGACTCTGTCCTTTGTAGAATTTGGAGGATGCTGGCATTGAAACACTCATTTGGCAGCATTTGATGGCATAGGATCCTTCAAATGCTGCAGTTTGCAGATGACACCAACTGACGAGTGACCAAGCCATTTTTCCCAGGCGGTGCCCATCTGCTGCTCTGAGCTCCAAACGGCAGTATTTATGACTATTTTTTTTCATTTATAAACCCCTCTCTCCTCCTGTCAGCATACAGTCGTGCACATGTAAAATATAAATCAAGATCTTTTTACTAGTAGAGAGAAAGCCAAGGCCTCCTAACTGTTTTGTCCAATCACATCTGAAAACAGTTTACTCCAACATGAAAATGTGGTCATTTACGTCTTTCCTTTTGACTTTTTTCTTTTTTCATGATATTGAAAAATTATGAGAAATTCTAGAGTTATCACATTTCAACATTTTCTGTAAATAGCAGTAATTCCACAGTTGATTTGATCAGACTGGCAAACTGTAAGAGTATGATGGACTCAGTGAGTCCTCTTTTGCTTTCATTAAGTAGGGATTAGGCAAACCCTGCCTGTGTAGTGTGCCAGTTTGCTAGTTAATTTACTATCCTGTATGCATGTTCTTACTTTGAAGGCAGACTGACTGAGGCTAGATGGTCTATGATTTAATGAGGACGTGTGACAGAAATATCTTTCCCGTGGAGAGACAGAAATCAAGAAGGGGAGAGAAAGCAAGAACGATTGTGGATGGTTGGAGAAGTAACTATAAAGTCGGCTAAGATCTCTTAGTGGTAAATCCATTAGTGTCCCCAGTGTCATAAAAAATGTCTAAAATTAGTACCTTTATAATCTGATACCTGCCTGAGTCCATTTTAGTTTGTAATAAAGGCATTAATGAACTTTGTGTGTATCGATGTTGCAAATTCTTTCTTTGTGGGATTTGCGCATTTCTTTGTTGTATTTCTCATTGTAATGATGTGGAACTCATATCAAAAGCAAGCCCCCCCTCTCCAAACACACACACACACACACACACACACACACACACACACACACACACACACACACACAAACTCAAGTCATAAACACCCACATGTTCTACTTTGAGAAGTGCAGGATCATTCCTTCTCATTTCTAAAAGAATTAATGACACATTCTTCCTGTTAGAAACAACATTTGCAGTTGATGCAGTTCACTCAAGGATTTTACTGTTCAGCGTCCAGGGTGTACTGTGGGTGAGGAGAGTGGGAGTGAAGGGAGAAAAATAAATTCATAAATAAGTGAATGCATAAAATTCTAGATATAAGGTGGAAGTAAAACAAAGCCACATTGTTTGCAGGTATTGCAGTGCGAGACCTCTTCAGCAGTGGTTCAGGGCAGCATGTAGGCTGTGAACAAGTCACAAGTCTACAGTTACTGGAGGGGATTCAGATGAATGTGTCAGCATTTTTGTCAACCCAGATTTTTCCCCTCTGGAGTTTAGCAGCAGTAGAATCAGCGTTAAGTGTAGTGAAAGCGCGAGGGATGAAAATGTTGCCCTCTAATAGATATACACAGTACTTTATTTTGACTATCCTCTTCTTATTCTGCTTATAAACTACATTTTGTTGTGGCTAGAGTGGCCTCTCCCTCTCTCTTAGTCAATCATAATAGTATAATTGAAGTAGTATAATTTAATCATGAATCAGTATTATCAGAGGATGGCAGTGATTGACACACAAGAAGAGCTACAAAGGCATTATCTACCACATTAGCATAATAGCCTTTACTTAAATTCACCTATTCTGTGCATGTTCTAAGACTATGGTGGGGGTCCCTTGTCTCGTCACATCAGCAGATCCAAAGGCATGCCACCCAGGACAAAAAGTGTATTTTTAACTTGAAACACATCAATACACCTTGGAAACAATATTTAGGGTGCAATCATGCTTTATACCTCATCAAAGCATGACTGCCTCCCCTTCCCACTCCTCCTGGTCTGGGCTCACATTTTAATTTACTTTCTGGGCCTGGGCACACTTATTATCATAATGCAACGTTTTCTAATGACATTTTGTGTTAAATGAAAACGCTCTCACGCAACACAACAGAGTGGGTACTGCGACTGACTTTGTTGCATATTTAAACTCGACGATACAGTCTCATTACTGATGTCATGATCGACTGGCGTTAAATTCCATGCTTGAGCACGGTTGGCAATTAGACTAGGGCACAGAGTGCTCACAGTGTTCAAAGAAACTCTAAATTTAGGCTCTACTGCCTGGTAGTAATACCATAATGGCTTTGATTTGTTTTAGTGCAGACATAGCCTACTGTATAGTCTGCAGTCAGAATTGATCCATTGCCTTCCATCTTGCATTAGTCTGGAGTTGTTCCTAAGCTTCTACTCTGACAATGCAGTCTTCACTTCTCACTTCCTCAGTCTCAACAGCGATCATGGCTGGAAAGAACATTTTTATGTTACATGCATGTGCATTTGTACATACTTCCACTTGGCAGTTTATAAACTGTGTTCCCTGTTGGTGTTTATCTGACAAAATAGTTGCTTTTCAATCTTACCACAAGTGCTTGTGAAAGTTTAGAAGAGACTGCAAGACACAGACAGAACAAGGGAAGAAAAGATGTCCTGAGGACAAACAGAAGGGAGATGCACTGCATGACAGCACATCACGCAATGTAATGTGGGGGCCGTAGTGAATGTTTAGACCCACCTCTGTATGAACGTGTACAACGTAGGGCAGAGCTGCCTTGCAAAAACCCACCATGATAAAAGTGTACCGTTTATGTAAGGAGATTCTTTCCAGCATTGTCTTTAACTGTATATCTGTGGCACTGCAAGCTCATCCGTCATAAAAAGACAGCAGCATGCCCACTCAGAAGCTTTTTGTGCTTTGATATACTTGACATGACATGGAAAATGTTGGAGTTATTGTAATTCTGGATGGACTTTAAAGTTCAGAACAGTATGATGCCCTTCTTCCTTCAAACTGCCTAAGTGACACATTATTGGGAAGTGGATTTCACAAAGCGAGCAGGCAAATTGCTGGTTAACACCGTGTGACATCAGTTTAGTTTCATTTTCCCTTCAAGCAGAAGATAAAGTGGCCTGTATGCAATTCAAAAGCTTGTAACTTGAATGTGTGCGTGGCAAAGAGAACACGCTCCCTGTAAAAGGTGAGATAAAAATTCATGAATATGATCACCTGCTTTCTTTTAATAATATATACAACTAAAGCCTTGAGAAATGTAACCATCTACAAACATAGAGATAGAGCTCATAGCACATATGAAATCTATTTAAATTACATTCTACGCATAAGTGACAAAGCATGTCGGAGAAAAAGAAGGCTTTCCACTTTCATATCACGAAAAATAGTTGTTTATAAATTCATCTGATTATTCATAATCGTACAAGATTTGGCAGAAAACTTTGCAAGAGTTTACATTGCATGGATAGAAATGTCTCATCACAAAAACCATCCAAGCTGCTATGGACTGCTTCCTAGCTTTAGTATTCTGTGTTCTTTTCCCTTTCAGCACACATGCACACACGTGCTGCATGAGGAACTGTTCCAACTTTCTTCTTTTTATGCTTTAAATGCGGCACTGATTAGACAGAAGACCTCACATACACAAATAAAAAACAGACGAATTGGCAAATGGAATTAATTAGACGGCGTTCCATATTTTGCATGTAGATTGAAGGCGTTCCTCGGCAGGTTGCTCACGTCTCTGGTTTGAATCCTGTGTCAAAAGTTGTGTGTTGAATGCGGTTACTCAGTGGAGCTGTTTAGTTAATAAGATTGGTTCTAGCAGCACCCACAGTACGAAGAACGCACGTGGAATTCAGAAATGGTTACCTTGTGAACTATTGCATAAGCATGCATTCTTGTGGCAGATTCATCATCTTTCACACTTAGAATTTCTTAAAGCATTGTTCGATGGGTGGTTTTATCCATTTTGCATAAGATAATTAAATATTTTTGCAACCCATCTCATGATCAGCATAGTTTTGGCATGTTATAGTTGAAATTATTGCCAAATCTGCGGAGCCCTCCTTCCATCCAGCATGTCTAGTCAGGTGCTGTGCTTAAGCTTCCGCTGTGCTTTATTTTAGTTTCTACCATAGTTAAAAAAATACTTTTTAAAGGACAATTCCCTTTAAAACGTAATCAAAATGGCCAAAGCCCTATTGCCTGTTCTATTAGGGTTTAAAAATAGCAACATACATATTTTTATTTCAAAATTACTATGGACTCTGGTCATTTAGGACTCTTTAGCTCAACAAGGCTATACAATACAACCACAAATCACAAGTCAAAACATTAGAAATTATTTTGTTTGTTTGTTTTGTTTTGTTTTTCCCCTCTGTTTTACAAGTGAAATTTTTAGACCCTCATAGATTGGGAAATAGTGCTTAGGCTGCAAAACACTGGAATTTTACTTACTAAAGGCAGCACTGGATGCCAATGCTGGACCTAAGGTCAGATCGAAATGTGTAAATATGTGAAAAGGAAATAAAGATATTGATCAAAGATTTTGATTGTGATAGCGTTTAAAGCTTTTAAAACGTTTTTTCTGTGTGTGCGCACATAATTTTATATTTATGCAGTGTATAAAGGAATGTTGAGAAGAGCACTTAAAAGGTAATAGAGAGAGAGAGACAGAGAGAGAGAGAGGCTAATTGCATTTTTGCTGGATTTGCAGAGGTCCATGGGACTTGTGAAGGTCATTTCAGTACGGAGATTACTTTACTTCAAAAAAAATGGTTGGAGATACTGTATGTGTAGGTATTTTAGTGGAAGGCTGCGGTGGGGAAGAGAAAATTTAATTAGCTTGCTTTCAATTTCAAATAATTGGCTTAGAAGAGGCGTGCAGAACGACTTCAAAACAAAAGGTGAACAGAGTTGTGACTGTGTGGTCATTAAACCAGAATATGAGCTGTCATGGTTTACTCAGCTCCCACTGAGAATCCATTTCATTCCTCTGTTTGCGTTTCACTTTTAATCCCATATACGCACAAGCTAAATAGTTCAGTTACTGCTTTTATGAGTACATTTCCTGTCCTGTGTAATGTTATTTTTTACTTTTTACCAGCTACGGTTCAGGTTTGGCTCAAGTTCAAAGAGAACTGTTAATGGCTGGATTATCATTAAATTTAATATAAAATTGACTTGGATTCTACTTTGGCTTATTAAAAAAAAATAATAATAAGATCAAAAGTTGCATGTAAATTCTTAAACACAGTCTACCTTAAAACTTTACATTTATGTCCACAGTTTCAGCATTAGATCTCCTGAAGAGAAAAGATGAAATGAATATTCTTCTGTTGTGATACTGACAGTGCGATCACATCAGCTTAGGATCTCTACTCTCTTTTTAGCAGCAATGTGCTCGTTGGTAAAGACAAACAAATCTACTGTAAATTATGTTGCTTATTCACCTTTTAATGACCAAAACAATTGTTTGTAAAGGCACAGCCTTAGAGCTGCTAGGATGGACCAAAAACTCATCATTTGGTTTTTGAAGTTAAACAAATGCTTTCACTGAACCGCCATCTGTCAGGAACTCCCTGTCACAGTATCAAGTACAATTAAGTAAGCAGATTGCTCTGCTTCCTAAATACCTATAGCTATAGGCATTATGTATGGAAGACATGACATTAAACATTAAGCACACTATGTATGAAAGCAGACATTTCATTGAACTTTCTTGTTGTCCATCATAATCAGTTATTATCTGGCACTTTGATTTTTTTATTATCATAATGACCCAACCTGTTAAATAGCATTTATTTTCTCTATCGCCTCAATTAAATGCGTTGTATAATGGTTTAGAGGAAATGAACTTGAATAAGATCAATTAAATATGAATAAACCATGTCAGTTTTGCAGTGTGCACTCCCTCCTACCCATGTGCAAACAGCAATTGCACCACTGCATAACATACGTCAAAGACACATCTGGATAGAGGTACCCTAGTAACTCGTAAAGGAATAGCAGTGTTTGGGACTGTCTGAAGGGCTACCGCTCCTGATGAGCAGGTGGCACATTAGGTGGCAGTTTCTACAACCAGTGTATGGATGTGTGAATGAATTGATGATTGCGATAAGCACTTTGAGGAGTCAGTATTGAAAAGCTGTACATGAATGTAAGTCAATTTGCCATTTCGTTCAGCTGAAGCTTAAATCCTGGTTCTGCTGCTGGCCGACCTGTTTCAATTCAGCTAAACTGACTGTTGACAGCAGATGAATAGATTCCTTGCGTTAACTGTCAAAGCTTTATCTTTGTCCCAAGAGGCTGATTAATTAAACCGAGAGCAGAAACCTGACTGCCTATGTGTTACGCAGGTCTTGAAATACGGAGTGAGTCTTTAAGTATTTAATTACTTTTCATATGGCGAACGCTTCACGCTCCAGCAGCATTTTTTTTGTTGCTGAAGATTTAGAAAGTAACGGGTGAAAAATTGTTGAAGTTTTAGAATTTAGTATAATGGATGAGAAATGCGATGAGATAGTAGATTATGGTGATGTGCAGCAGTGTGTGTGTGTGTGCAGCGTTACATTAACCTGGTTCACACGATCCACAGAGCACATTAAGTGTGATGACGATGCTGCTCAGATTTCACTGTGTGTGTGTGTGTGTGTGTGTGTGTGTGTGTGTGTGTGTGTGTGTGTGTGTGTGTGTGTGTGTCTCCCTCATCCCCCACTGAATGGCAAACATCACAACTGCTCCCATTATTTGTACAACCCAACACCAACAGCAGCTAGACGCTTCCCGCCGCATCTCTTCATGTCAGTGTCCTATTTCAAGCCGTACCAGTTTACTACTTTTTCCTATTTGCCTCCTGCTCGGCTTCTATGGCTGCTCTTCTTCTCGGACAATTCTTGTTATTGCTACCAACACCAAGGAAGAAGAAGAATGTTGTTGCTCTTTGTAGGAAAAAAATGATGAGGAGAGGCTGTTTAATGAAATTGAGAATTATACCCAGCTGTACAACCCACAATCACTTTATTGTAAAGATAATATCAAAAAAGAGACTGTGTGTTACTGGGATGGCGCAGAAGATTTTCTCTTCAGATGAGAAATCATGTTTACAGAGTTGGTTTTTATACCAGATTTTAAGTTAATGTCTTACATTTTTAAAACAAACATTTTATTAGAATACATGCAAATATGGTAGGCATTATCAAGTAGATTTGGCAGTTTCACACTCTTTTGTCCACGCTGCAGCACAACACTCCCTTTTTGTGGTGACTTTTCCTATGACGAGTCACACGCGTTTCTGACACAGTTGAATGTCCATAGGAAAAAATCTCACTCCTCCTCCTGCATCAGTGAATAAAATGGAAAAATGTGCTCTCTGCCTGAGAGACGGTGTGCGTGTGTGTGTTCAGGCTGGTTGGGCGTGTGGGAGAGAAGCCCCAAAGTGTTGCTAACTGTAGCAGGAACGTACTTAAATGCAAAGGTGTGTGTGTGCATGTATATGAAAGTTACATGTTATATGAAATTTTACGTGTCCTACAACACATACACACACACACACACACACACACACACAAACCCAGCTTTATCCCATCTCATGCTGTGTTGTGAGACAAGCTGAGGATGAGGGTGTAGTGTTTCATGCCCATGCACAGTCTCTAAACATTTTAAAAATGTTTACAATGTGAAACAATGTTTTGGTGAAATTTTAGGTGTGACGGAAAGCAAACTTTGACCATGTGTCATCTGTATAAAGAGGCAGAGGCAGAGGCAGCACATGGCTGCTCAGAATCTGCTTTGGCATTGTCACTGTCATCCATGTGTTGTAGAGGATGAAGGAAAAACATCTTGGAATACCTGTTGTCAGTTACTGAAAATAGATTTATGTCTGATGACAGTGAATGACAGTCAAATTCAAATCTGATCTGGTCAGACCTGCGGTTATTAATGCCTTGCTGACTGAGACTCTTTTGTTTGTTTTTTTTCCATCAGAAAGAGTATCTGGTTTAATATCCAAGTAAAGAATCAGTGTGCTGCCTGTCATAATTCAGCAATAAGAGAGGGGATATATTGAAGATTTTGAAATTCAGAATTATACTTTTGTGGTTATTTAGAGAAAATATTCACAGAATCATGTTTCTTTATGGCAGATTAGAACTTTTGTGCCATTATTGAATCCTTTATTGACAGCATTTCATCAGTTTACAACACAAGTGTCTGGTTAAAGTCAAATTTGACTCATTGTGCTAACATCATTTAAGTTTGTTGCCCAGGACACTATGGGATATAACTTTTCCTTCAGCAATTTTAAGATCTAACTTATTGACTTGACCCAATTCGCAGTACTAATACTAGCTTTCATTTCTCACTGGAATGGTCTCTTAATGGTCTCTTAATGGCAGCCATTTAGAGGAAATGCTCAGGTAAAATAATAATAACATGAATGATGGTTGAATTCCACTTTGGTGCCCCAGTTCCAGGGCTCCAGTATTGTGCTTTATTACTCACTGACAGGACACAAATTGGATTATTAAAGTCCATTGTTACAGATACTTGTCTTTTCTTTGGCAAGTCAAAACATGTGCTGTGAAAAGGGAGACATATTCACAGCATACGTACCGCTAAGCAAGTGGATTCTATGATATACTACCGGTAAGGTCTACAGTAGGTTGATTGTTACTCTATTCCAGCATTTGAAATTGCTTAATTTTGGCTCATGTAATTTAGTAGTGCAATGAACTACATCCTATGTATTTCAGGCCCCACAACTCCCCTTATTTTGCTGCTGTGGCATCACCGCAGAACAAGGGTAGTAAAGTGCGCAAAGGAATGTAGTGACGTGTGCACTTAATTTCATATTGATGGTAGTTAAGCTCTAGGATATTCATATTTGCATTCTGATCCGACTGAAACATGCATATATGAATCAGAACTATTATTGTTATCTGTGAATACTGTTAAGAGAAGTTGCTGCATGAGATTTTAGAAGTAGCTCAGTGTTGTTGTTTTTTTTTACTTGAGGCCCATTTTTGTATGTCAGGAAATTTCTGCGCACCACCTTCTGAAAAATAACAGCAAAAACATCATAACGTAGCTGAAAAACAAAAATGGGCTTTGAGAGTCACCACATACAACAAATGGTGCTTTCAGTAAACCTTCTACTTGCCATATATCTCATGAATTGTAAGGGGTCGCCACACACTTTGCTTTGTTTCCACTACATTGAAAGGATGTTAGCTACTGTAACTTTCTTTCTTTGTATGTTACCAAAAAGTGCTTGATAACATCAGTTATAGAAAGAGAAATAGAGATTTTGTTGCACCACTGTGAATTAGCTATTGTGTAGCATCCTGTGAAAAACCTTTCTTGTCACCAATTCAACATATGTGCTGCTCAGGGAGTTGTCATATATGTTTTATTATATAATTCGTGTTATAATGTATAACATTTTGGATCCTTTTGGAATCTTGAATAGCACATATTATAAGTTTGATATGTATTTATTTATTTCACTTTTATATAACCAGGCAAGACATTAGCAAAAAGTTCTTATTAACAGTGACTGATTATGAACTATGACTGGAAGTGTCACAGAAAAGTGTTTTTTTCACCCCAAATTTTAAAATGAACATTTTTAAATCTTTAAATCTGTCTTTAATGAATCCAGCTGGATATCTCTGTGGTAGCTTTAATGCGTTTGACTTCTTGAAGTAATCGGTAGCTTGCAAAGGCATGCTTTCAAAGTATCGTCCCTAGACCATGCATGTGTTAGAATAATTGATTTGTAGAAAAGCCGAATGATTCAACGGCCTGGGAGTTGTCAGAGCTTTATCACGTTCATTTATTTATGTGCTTGTTATTTTTAAGTTATGACAAATCACCATTCAAAAGGCAGAATTTGCTACTTCTAATACCTTGTCAAGTGAGATGGGAGATTTGCAAAAGAAGTAGGGAATTTAGCAGGGTTTACCTTAGTGCTTTACATAATTGCAAGGCCAAAGCTAATGACAAGAAAAGAAGAAAACAAAATAATTTCTCTGCACTTTCACTTACTAACTCTCATTGTATTGTAGCTAATTCAGCAAGCATGTAGAATCCAAACATCTTTATTAACATATCTTAGCAAACTCTTGCACTTAGAGCTTGTATTGTAGGTAAAAAAGTATGCATTATTCTGTTAGTTCATCTTTAACACACACAAGCAAAGCTCCACGGTATGAAGCAGTGAGTGCAATGATAAAATCTCTCTGACTACAGTTAGATTTCATCATTACTTCTTTTTTGCTGCAGCTGTGCGAGCATCACTGTTTGGATGCTGCACGCTTTTAAATCCCCCACCCATATTTCTTTTTCTTCAAAGCAAATACGTCACTAACTAAGCCATGCATTTCTTTTCAAACTGTTGTGCGTTATTAAGACATGGAGCACTACACGTTTTTCATGGGCCTTTCATTTAAAACACTCAATAAACCACCACCACTAATCCTCACCGCTTGGCATCAGTGAAAGAGAGAGGGTTAAATTAACTTTCTCTTCCATATGTAAATTGAGTAATTTCTGCCTCAGTATTGATGAAAACCCATTCATCTTTAACTATTTCTTGTTAGCATGGATGTGTCACCCTCCTCTTGTCGAATGCTCTTCAGCATTTGCAGGAAACCGGCTTAAGCTCAATTGATTTTGATTTGAACACAGAAGCTCCCATCACACATGACCATCACAGGCACAAAAACTAAGCGTCTCCCTTTAGTGGAAATGTTGGCATGCTACTAAATTGCCCCCTACAGGCCAAAACCTCCACAGCAACTGCAGTGAAGGAAAACGTAAGTTCCAGTAGTTTGACTCAGTATATTCTAACTAAACCTGGAGGGGACGCAGCCTAATCTGTTTCAGTGGAATTGTGAATATTAAATACTGTAGCAGCCTGAGATTGTGCCGCGCACCTCCTCTATTCTTTTTGTTTGCTAACTGAACTGTATCAGTCTTCCTTGTTTTTTTCTCTCGTCTAATTAGCCCTGCAGAATGCAGTAAGAGTGGCAAACCCTCCATTCTATTCGTTTGTTTAATTATGTATGATGATGAGAAAGAAGAGGGAAGGACACATATTCACACTCTAAAGAAGAGGGCATTTGACTTCCAAGGGTGCAGCACACACACCCGTCTGAATTAAGTGTGGGCTGTTCTTTTTATTCCTGAATTCATTTTACTGGATAATGAATATCATCTCTCCTTAATAAGAACAAAAAAAAAGAAACTCCTACATTTAAAATGGTACTTTTAAAGATATGATAAAATTACTAACTAAATGATCATGTTCTACCTTTGCAGGAATATATTGGATTTAATTGGATAAGTAGTAAAATATGTAATCTAATCCAGTTATTTGTGAAATAAGATGATTTTATCAATACAGACAAAAATGACCGCTTCTTTAGGTAATTCAAAATGCAACCACATTTTCAAAAAAGGTGGGATGCTGTGTAAAGCATACATTAAAGATAAGTTATGACAGATAGTTGACAGTACAGTACAAATAGCACAAAGTCATGATATTCACCAGCTTAATAAATCTTTGTAAATATATGCTTATTCTGAATTTGACAACAGCAACTTGTTTAAGGACAACAGAACTTTTTGATTGGAACATTCCACATGTAACAGTCAATTGGTGTTCCTTCCTTCCTTTAGAAGAAATCATGGAGGGATTTTCACTAGTCTTTCAGAATGGAATTGGGCCCGAATTACGTGCACTTAAAAACTAACATGGATACCTAATAATCTTAGAATGTAAAGAAATATATTCCATGAAAATTGTGTTTATTGCCCCACAATGGCAGCATGTCTCTTTTCCATTGCAAAAAAAAAAAAAAATCCTTGCATGCCTCAAAGTTTACCAGTTGGGAAGATTCAGAGTATATAGGACATTTTTGTATATAACTTAAAAATAGATCATATATCTTTGGAGCTGTTGAAGTGTAGTTGAGTGTGTGACACAACACGACACCTCTCCACTTCCTGCTGCACTGCGTCACTCTGATGCTATTATCTGCACTGGCTCCATATTTTGCCATTGTATGTAAAATGCTAATGCACAGTTGTTGCGTATTAATAGAATTTGTAGAATAATTGGATGGTAAGCTTGACCAGCAGGGCTTTGTGATGGCCAGGTCCCCCAAATGTCAAGCAGTTTGATTGGCTATAGCAACAGGGTCATGGCCCCTCACTGGCTTCCCACCAACAACTTCTACAGTTTTGTGCTACCCAATTGTGTTCTTCCTTTGCTTTTATTTTCATTACACTCTGTAGTGTCCCTGTACTTCAGTTTGACAAAGTTGGTCATTCTGCTATGTTTGTAATGAGGTAATAGTGGTAAATAGATCTACCCTCTCAAGAGTTTGAATGTCTTGCAAAGGTTTGCTTAAACCACATGTGTGCATTTCTATAAAATCACATATAGTGGGCTTCTCCTTTTGTTTTTTTTACTATTCCACAACACAGTGGGCTAAAAACCACTTAAATATGCCTATATATAAACCTAATATCTCTGTGACCGTGGCACATGTTTGTTTTGTTGAATTCTTATAGCAGAAGGTTACATTTATCATATTGCAAGGGAAATTCATGTTGGGAGGAATTCAAGGAGAAATAAATGTGATTGCTTTCTTTGTGCCTTTTGCTGCTACACAGAAAATGTATGTGTCTGTGAAATGGGTTGAATGCATCACAATGTCATGAGACTCAGAGCTACTGTGTAGCTAGTTGTTCAAGTGGTCATTTTGATTGCAAGGTTGTATTTTCAATATTTTCTCAAAATCCATCTAAACGTCTAATCACTGAAGCTGCAATTTGCCAATGCCGTTGTGTTTGATAATTTTCTGAAGGACGCAAGCACACTGACAGATTTTAGTCAGTATCTCAAACAATCTCAGGAGATTGCTTGATTGTTCTTACAGATTCAGAATTGATCTCCATCCCATGCTGTGTAGAATAAGAGCTGCTCCTTAAAAACAGGATCTGATGCAACAGAATGCTCTCTGAGCAAACACAAAGAGATGAACAATTACTTTTCTGAAATACACTCTGAAAATCAGATAAAATGAATGTCCATAGTCCACCTGCATGTTTTATATATGCCTTTGTAAAGATATTCTAATTGTAGAATTTGTTGTTTTGGATATTTAAAGGCTGCTTTAACTGCAACATTTCTGATCCTCATTCATGATGTTTGGTTTATAGGAAATATATGATCATTCTTGAGGTTGTTTAGGTCACATAATCCAGTGAACCAAAATATTTAAGAATTACATAGACCCAGTAATTAATATATTCTGTACACAAATATATAATATGTATATTTCGATGTAATATAGTTTTAATCTGTCCTAATGGAAAATTCAATATATTTGAATTGGTCTGATTTTATCACATATGGATGGTATTCCCTGAATAAAAAGTGTTTTCTTTATTACATCAGATAAACAGTGAAAAGGTTTGTGTGCTCTTTGGCACCTGGTGTATATCTGACCCCATGACTTGTGACAATCGAAAACGTTTTTTCCCTTAGCCAAGGCGTTTATCAGCATGCTCCCAATCTCTTTTAAATCACAATCCCTCTGACTGAATCCCAACCAGCTTTCTGGCCTTGGATAAAATACTCAAATTTGAGCGCAGAGACAGCAGCAGAGGTGTGATTGTGCAGGGGTAGTCGTGGCTGAGTGGGAGGTGTGTTTTGATTAAGTTTGAAGTTTCCCATTGACTCTAACATGAGGGCTTGACCTTTCACTCATGATTTCACAAATGAATTGAAGACATTTGAAGGGAGACATTTAAAGAAAGTCATTTAGAGAAAGAAGGCGTTTTGGTGCATTGTTTTTACAGACAGACACACACACAAACACACACTGACATTCAGTGTGAATGACTGCTGCCAGCTATGACAAATAGGTCTATGGTTTTACCATGATTAAAAAAGCCCCTGCATTGACAAAATCAACTTAATTGTGTCGGCATGTCCTTGTTGGAAAATGCACATTCATGAAAGACTTTTACACATCGTTTTTTTTGCATTTTTTTTAAAAACTTCTTCTAGCTACACTTCAGAACAAATTTTAAAAGAAGCAGAGTTTGGTTCTGTCGTTTTCATAAATGTCACAAGCTGCATGGAATACAGATTTGAGAAATCGAACCAACCCAATCATTTTCTTTCTCATATCTTTATTTATGTAATGTACATACTGTACAAACTATTGACACTATTTACACATGTACTTTATATGAGGTGTTTTTGAATTGACAGGCAACAGTGGGTGTGACGATACACTCAGCTCACGAGACAAGATGATAGATGATATTGGGTTCACAAGACCGAGATGAGACCTTAACATCATTTTTAAGAAAACTTCAATGATGAAATATATGATTTCAAAAAATAGCCTTTTATTTGACTGAGACAAAAACACTTCAGGTGCATTTTGAAGTATTTTTGAAATATTGGGAAATATTTTATAACTGTTACGTGTTAGCATGGCAGCAAATGCAGGCACGGAGAGTCATTGGATATGTTTCAATCCTTTATCTGAAACCCATTCAAAATAAATGTACAGTTCACAATATCACAATAATTTCACCTAGGTCTTAAACAAAAAGGTTCACATTCAAACCACCCCAAAACATGGTAACATTACCACAATAGCCTGATGATGCATCTCACTGTCCTTTAGGCATGGCCATCACCATTAGCCTACCACACACGCGTGCACGTAGTGTCTCTGTCACTGTCCCAAATGTTCGGCGGTGTGAAAGCCATGGAAAACATCCATACGAGTAGGTGGAGTTGGTGTAATATAGCCGCTAGGTCGTCTGTTTCAGCAAACTCAGGCTGAGGAGCTGTCAAGGCAGCCACGTTAGCATAAACTCAGGCTACAGGCTACGATGCTAACGATGCAGGGCGCTGACCCGAGTATGCTGGCTCGCTGGAAAAGCTCTGGGACGCAAAAGTGAGAAGATCTCCGGTCCAATGATGTCAACCCTGACGATGGAGTGCAAGTCAAGAATGAGCCAATCACAAAGCATGTCGAGATGATCACTTGCTATTAACAAAATAGAATGCAGAATCATGTCAAAATAAAAAAAAAAAATAATGTAGAAATAACATATAAATGTAGGTTCATCACATAACTGTCTCAGACAGTACAGTACTTTTGAAATGCAGTTGAAATAATGTCATTTGATGTGTCAACAATGAAACAACAATCTAACAACATGGATGTAAAAATGTTAAAAAATTTGGCTAAATCGATGTTGAAATTTTAACCAATCTGTAATCATCATGTAATGTCTTCAGCTTTTGAAATTGTTATACATCATTTTATCAGCATGATATCATATTCTGCTAATAAAACCACTTCCGGAAGTTTTGTTTGTTTTGCAAGACATTGAAAACAACATTGTTTCGTTTTGCACGTGTTGATTGTATCGTGCTGGTGTTTGCCGCGGTGTAAGGCCATGTTTTCTTACACTTACAATTTAAAAGTGGTGGGAACATCTAAGATGCTTATATTGGCAGTCTCCAAAATAAACTTGGCGGCAGCTGCAAAGGCTTCTTCTACGTTTTCTTCTTCTTCTTGTGGGTTTCCGGCATATTAGACAGAACAAAGGCGAATTGGATAGGTCTCTGCTTTGCGAGAGTCATGTTTTAATATTTCCAATGCTCAACGTTAAGTACATCCATTAGGATTTAAACTGACACTCTCATATTAACCTTTGTTTCTTTGTTCTTATTTGATATTAAAGTATGTGCATTGTGATACAATTTGCATGAATAAACGACTACACAGCTGCTTTGAAATGACAGTGTGTAAAAAGGCTGTAGGCAACACAGTCTGCAGCGAGATAAGGAGAAAATCAGAGGGCAGTTCATGTTGAATAATAAAGCTGCGTCATCATATATGTAAATATGCAGGGATTAATATTTATTTTTTTCCCAACATGAAATAAGCCTAATGAATGTAACTTTGGGCTTGTAGGGATATTTGCAAGGTTAACACTTACAAATACACTTCTGATCCTATTTTGTGATGATGAAGCTTTCTGGTTCTGGATTAAGCTTTAAGTTAAACAAAGCAGGATCATACACATATTTTTTTTAGTTATTTTATCATCTTATTTATTAACAGTTTAAATAACGCACTAGCTTTGGCTATTCAATAAAAGTGAAATAACTATTTAAAACAGAAAACTTTTTCTTTGTTTTGTTTTATCATCTTTAACCTGACTGACTAGTTCTGCTGGTTGGTGATTTTGCCTTAAAGCCTCTGAAAACTTAAACATGTAATATTTCTGACAAAAAGAGAATGGAAGTTAGAGTATAGATCTGTTACGAGTTTGTTGTTTGTTGAGTTTGAAATGTTTGTTTTCCGCCTGTCTCTTTTCACCTGTTTAAATGTTTCAAATTATTCCATGCATTGATCAGAATTAAGCCGCATGGTATGTTTTGTATATGTCTCCAGACATATCAATCAAACTGAATGAATCCACACCCACACAGTGGGTGAAAACCATCTTCAGCAGTTAATAATAACTGTTCCCCAGCTGTATTTTAATAGATTGAATAAGACCAATTCTTTAAATGTGACATTACCTTTAAATTTGTTGTATCAGTCTGCTTTTTTTCATTCAAAGTTTTTCAAAGTTTTTTTTATCCAAAACCAGAAAGCCACATAATCCCATGGAGGAATCAAAAGCCTGTTTGTAAGTACTACACACTACCCATATTGGAATTAAATTTACACAGGATCACATTTTTGATAGAAATCAGCAGGTTGAAAAAATAGGATTTCGGGCCTTTTAAGAAAGGCTTTGATAAAAGCTAATCCTCCCTGAAATATTCTTCTCACACACCTACTTGACTTCAACTAATACCAACCTTGTTACAGAATATGGCAAGTATCTTTTTGACATTTATTCCTTTATTTGAAAAAAAAAAAGTTTATCTGTGTTAAGGATCTGCAATCTTTAAATGTGGGATTAGTAGACAATTTATGGCCCCTTTATTAATTGCTCAATCTTCAGTTCATGTATCTATTAGCTTTCAGAAGCTAAAAAATTTTTTTTTTTTAATTGTTAGAAAACTTGCATTCGAATTAGAATCTCTGGACCTATCTGGAACTAAATAAGTCACTACAGACAAACAGACAGAAGATTACTAGCCTTGCAGCATGAAAGTAATGCTACATTTAAATACAGAAGTAGTATAAGACAACTTTTAATTCAGCTGGTAAATAACACTTGCTTAGGCTAGCTAATACTAACAAACTTAATAGATATAGCCCTAATTAACTGATGTGAGTGAATGACTTGACCAATTGTATCACTAGCCTTGTTTTATTGGTATCAACGTTTCTCAGCCTGTTCCATCATCTTTTCTTGTTTACACCAAGTTCTCTACGTATATATATATATATAAATACAGTATATATAACATTACTTAAGTTCAAAGCTGCTGCAACATTTTCTCATGGATGGAATTTTAAGGTCTCCTCTGTGAAGATCCTGCGTTTGACCCACCCAACTCCCTGACCACTCCTGGCTCTTATGTCTGATGTCTTTATTGCCCTACACAACACACACAACTCTAGTAAAACCTCGAGAAATGGTGGTAAGGTGTGTGGGAGAAAGGAAATTAACCTGTCTGTTTGTCTGTAATTTGTGCATTTAAAGTTATTAAGGCATTCAAACTCCCTTTATTAACCCTACATTTAAGCCCTTTAAATGGAGGCCACTTTCTATTTCTCAGGGATTTTCTTAGATAATGTATAAATGTCTGAAAAAATGTCCATTTGCGTTAGCAACACCAGTTCACTGAACTGCACATCCTCTCAGATAACAGATAGAAGTCGCTCTTTAGTAGCAAAAAAAAAAACAACACTCTTAAAATAATAGGCGTACTTCCTAATTAGAGTTTAGTGAGATGTCTTTAAAAAAAAAAAAAAATAGGGTAAACACAGCAGTGCTATGGTTAGTGCCATTGTCTCACATCAAAAATTTGGAATCCACCAACGGAGCTTATACGTTCTTTCCATTTAGTCCAGACACTCCAGTGCTAAAACAAGCAGGGTAAGATAGTTGATACCTTTAAAATTAGCTATACATTACGGTAAATGAAGAGCCTTCCATGTTATTTTCATATCTATCATTCCTATGACAGATTAGAAACTAAAAACTAGAATGTGGACAGAATGAGCTGAAAGGCTTCGGCCCACCATCCTGTGAATGTATCTAAACTAAAACAATTTTCTTTGATATTTAATCATATGCCCTTTTGTACCCAGTGGAAAAAAAACCCTGACAGCTATCAGCCGTAATAGCTTCCTTTTACCACGTTATTGACTTTTTCTATTATCATTTCTTACTTTTGTGCATTTCTGCACATCTGTTATTATAGCACTTGAGACTCACAGCACTTTCCATTTAAGACTTTTTAAGACTAAAGTGAACTTACAAGAATCATATCTTCATATCTCATGGTCCATCTTGTCAAAAAATGCTGTTTCAGTGCATGCAAGTTACAAGTTACTTTCCTAGATTAGACAAAATACACTGTAACTGCAGTCACCTGTAAGTGATGGTTGCTCAACATTATTACAGATGCCCTTTGGCACTGCCTTGATTTAGCCTTATTGAATATTATTGATCCATTTCTCCTTCTTTCTGAAATTCCATTTCTCTCTTTTTTCCACCTTATCCCAACAATCTTCTACAACTGACTTTACCATCTCCTTGCATATCCTTTGCTCTCATCGACTTCATATATCATATAAAGCTGTAACAGTTGCAATGGTGGAGCGCCCTCTGAGCTCTTTCTCTTGCTACACACAAACTAGTACATTGATTTCCTTTCAAGGCTTTCTTTTCTTATTCCCCTGATTTTCCTCCAGAATTCATTCTTGTTTGTACCGCTCATCTCCAACCTGCCAACCTCCCTTGTATTTCAGTCCACATTTACATATCCCAGGTGTTAGCTCCTCTGATTACTGTGCAATGTTTTTCCCTGATAGCTCTCTGCATGTCCACTTCTTATACTCTGTTTAATTGTTAATGTCTAATGAAGGCCCATATCCTGAAAATCTGTTTGCTTACTTGTTAAAATGCCCTGAAGTATTTTTAACCTCCCTCTTGTGTTCTCTTTCTTTGTTGTTGCCTTAATCAATTCTGTCATGGCTTTTTTCTTCCTTGACTCCTTTCCCTTATACCCTTATACCCTTATACCCTAAGCTGCAATCTCCCAAACCATTGGGTCTCTGGGCCTTTGGAGGCTGGATGAGTTGAAGACATGCTCGAGCAGTTCCTACTCACAGGGGGAGGAAAAACTATCCCACACTATTGATTCACTTGTCTATCCTCTCACCTTCCTCCTTACTTTATTCCATCTTAGCTCCCGTGGCTTTTTGAAGTTACTGTAACCTCTGCCCACTTGCTGGACTCCTTCCTTGCCCCTGTCCAATGAATGATTACATCTGAATGCCACAGCCCAGAGAGAGAGTGTGAGAGAAATGCAGCGGAGAATGTCTTTTCACAACTGTGTTTGTACGCAAGTTCACATTGGTTTACAGGAGAGGAGAGGAGGAATATAAGGAAAAAAATAAGAAGGGTAAACATGCTGGTGTAGAGACAATGGATAAAGGGATGGAGGGGAAAAGAACGTAATGGGAAAATAATAATTCAGAGACAGGATGAAAATAGAGAGAACAATTAATGAGACATTTATGGGCAGGAGAAAAACAAAGTTGCAACATGGACAAAGAAAGTAAAACTGAAGAAAAGTGGAAATGATTTACAATGAGTAAAACAAGGATGAAAATTGAGGAGGAAAGAGGGGAAAAGGAAGGAACAAGAGAGGAATATGAATGAAATGGCAGGTAAGGAAAGGAGAGGGGAAGGGAAAACAACATGGGAAAATGAGAGGTGGAGATAGGAAAGAAAACATGAGGGGGGAAAAGAAGTAAGTAGGTGGCCAGTTTGAGTTAAGTGAAGGAAGCAGTGGCTCTAAAGCTAGAAGTAGGCCAGTGAAAATTTCAGAGACATTGATTAACATTGGAACAGACACAGTAGGTTGTAGGGGGTGGGTATAAATGAATACTAATCAAAAATCGTTTTCTAGTGGCTTACACATAGATGCACCCAAAGGCTGTGGAAAGGGAGGGAAAGGAGAGACAGAGATGAAAAACAGCGGTACGCAGCTCCAGAAGCACAAAAGATGGAGAATCAGAGAGGAAAAGCCAAGAGGACGGGAGTGACTGACACAGAGTGAACAGCAGAGCCCTACAGGGTTGGGCTCCGTTAGCACATCCACAGGCTGCTGCTATCACACTTCAGATACAGGTACAGGCTTGCACTGCACAGAATGACTCCCAGCTCTGTGTGTGTGTGTGTGTGTGTGTGTGTGTGTGTATGCTTCTTACTTTCTCCTTGCTGAGGGATGTTTTGTTGTATTTTTCCTCCCTGAGGTGTGTCCTTGCATTAATTAGCAGGATTCAGTTGCACAAGGCTACAACCAGAGCAACACATAAACCAGTTTCCCGTCTCTACTGTAGCTCGGACATTCTCTGCTTTTTTAAAATGTGTATATACTGTACTGCGTATTTACAGCTGTAACATGCATATTTCCTCTGATTCAAACAAAAGAAATGATGCAGCTGGAGTTTAAAATGAGCCATTTATCTGAAGATAGCCGGCTATTACTGTGACCTTTATTGTTATTATTTTTTAGCTGCAGTAAAACATCCAGAAGAGAACGGTTTTCCCTCTGATAGACATTCTGTTATTTACCTAATATATAATTCTGTGTTGAACATTTTAATGGGAAGCACAAGTGAAACACAAGTGCGTCTGATGTGAACAGCATGTAATTTTTCATGTATTTGTTTTTACAAAAAAGCATTAGATAAATGGAAACTGTTACATGATTATGGTGCCAGTTATTGCAGTTCATCAAGACATTGGGACATTAAAGTTTTTACCAAAAAGCCCACAATTTAGGAAGTAGAACAGCAGCCACTTAGTGGAATGGTAGTAGTTCAATCCCCTGCTCTGGCTGTATGTTGAAGCAACCTTGGGCAACATACTGAACCAATTAGCTCCAGTGACTTCCATTGGTGTGCGAGTGTTGGAATAGCCTGAACTCAGACTGGTGCACTTTGGATGAGAAATGTTCTATTGCTCCTGATGAGAAGGTTAGCAGCTTGTATGACAGCCTCTGCCTGTGTGTGTGTGTGCGTGTGTGTGCGTGTGCGTCTGCGTGCGTGTGCATGGGTGAATGGGGCAAGTGCTGTACAGTACTTTGAGGTGTCAGAAGACTTGAAAAGCACTATGGAAATGCAAGTCCATTTACCATTTAATCGTTAATGCATTCAGCAGCAGTCAAAACATTTCGCTCTTTGCTAAAAAGTGTCAGCCTGCAGAGGACACTAAATAAAAGTTCCAGGACTAGCAAAATCAAGAGAGGATTCCTTCTCTTGAAATCTGGAATGTAGTGATTTTTGCACTGTTTTCTTAATCTATGATCACAACAGAAGTTACCCAGCATCTAAGCAACTGTCCTACATCGGTTAAGTCGTGACTGAAATTAGATAACAAAATTGTGAAATTTAGCATAATCAGAGTGATGCATCATTCTGTCTGGCAAGGTTGGCTTTATATAAAGCATTAACTCCAAGAACAGGCTTTAGGCCTGTGAAAAGCTGACATGACAGCCTTTTGTTTAATTTATACAAGCAACACTGACTGAGCATGCAAGCTATTTTAAACATCACATACTGTAAACTGTCATCTCTGCGCAAATCACAGACCTGGTTTTGATACAGTCATATTGTATCTTATACCTTCCATTGGTTTAGGGGTTCATTCATCCACTCAAAATCCCACTTCTTTAATCCCCAATCTGCAGCTGCTAAAAACTATGTAAAAGCTAAAATAAATGTTGATATCCAGGCCTTTACTGCTTGGGGAGTTTCTGCTTAAGCAGCCTATGCTCACATGATGTGACTATATCATATAACCTCCACATTAAAATGGGCGTGTAGCAGTCAGCATTATCAGACAAGATGGTTTTGTCCTTTCAAATCATTATCATTTCGAGGAGAAAACATCGATTCCCTTACAATATGGAATTTGCTCTCTGATTAAAGCTTTCATCATTCCCCCCCCCCCCCCCTTCTTTATCAGTGTGTGCGAGCGTGTCTACACTTAGATCATCTTACTTATGAAATCATCCGGTAGTGAGGCGAATCATGTAAGATGAATGGATAGGCTGACTAATCATATAAACTCTGTTAATTGGATGCTTATTGTCAAGGCTAACTTTTATAGCATTATAAAATCATGAAGCTACAGATGGTGGAGCTGCTCTTAGGTAGCATGTAGCACAAACATTGGGGCAAATAGGCATGATATATACAGTAATATATACAGTATCTACATATAGATACAACTCTCCCATGCTCTCTCTCACTCTTGCTCTCTGTCATCCATCTCTCTCTTTGTCTGTTCTCATTCATCAGCACTCAACAATCATTTTTAATTCCAGACTACAAAGTGCTTCTTGTCTGCCTCTTTTCCCTCCTTTACAGAGATTAGTAAGAAAGAAAAGAGTTTGTGAGGCAAGAGAAAGAGCCCACAGTTGAAGTATCCCAAAAAACAGTCACTCTGACAAAACATCTCAAGAAAGATGACAATTATAATTACGGGAACCACAGCAGAATTTAGGATATTCAATGTATCAACACTAATACTGACCCCTGGAACAAATAGCATATTTACAGTACATATGTGCCTTAATCCGACAAAAGTTGTCATCCTGCTTACAGATCAGAGTTTAGCTCCTAAAACAGCCCATAGTTTAAAACAAACATAATTGGTCTGTGGATTTATCCGGACTACTTTGTGCAGGTGATTACACCCTCATGAGTATTTAAAGCTTTGGGACAGAGTAATTGGAATAGGCTCAAAATCCTCGTACAACATTGTGGCTCATTGTTGTGTTTGTAATTGTTTTTGGCAAGCATTAGAGCTCTATGGCACAGGGGAATGACACACACACACACACACACACACACACACACACACAGTGCTTGTTTACAGATACATTCCTTGTTGGTTTGGATCTTCTCGTTTTAAAAACCAGAATCAGCATTTTCTCTGTAAGTCTTTTGTAACAAGGAAGCTGAACGCTGGTGCAAATCCTTCATGAAAACTGAGTTGACATGTTGAAGAATATATCATGTGTTAGAGACTGTGTTTCTTGCCTGATACACAACATTGGTTCATCACTCACTTCTTCAATTAATTAGGGAAAATACAATTGTCTTTGAAGGTTTCAATCCGTAAAATTCATAAATATATCCATAAAATATGGAACACTTTTCCATCTTAGTTTAGAAATAACATCAGGCCACTAGCTGCTTCTACACACTAAGGCCTGTTAGACTCATATGCCTTCAATGTTGTTATGTCTTTGTTATCTATAACTTTAACCCAGCTCTCTTAGTTTGATTTAAAGGTTTATTTTTTTTTAGTTTTTAGGGTTTGTTTGTTTTTTGTTCTGTTCCTCACTTCTTTTTTTAAAAAATGTTTTTGCTTCTCCATTTAATGTTTTGACAAGCGGTTTGAATTTTATAGATTATCAAAATTAAAACCAGTGGTGGAAGAGTGAAGGCATGCAGCAGCTCATGTCAGCTGGCCCTCGCTATATAGGCTATGACCACAGACTGTAATTTCAAAAAGAACATCCTGTCCCATGTCTTACCTGTGTAAACAACACTGTTGAAGCATAATATCAAGAAGACTCTGTGACCTTGTATTTTTCTTTCAGGGTAACAACAATGCCCCTGGTGACCAATTTTTTAGTCTGATCTCACACTCAACTCATAGTTTTATCTCTTCATTTCTTTATTTTCATGAGACCTAACCTTCTGTGTTTTTCAACATGCAGGGGTTTGGGTTAAAATTTAAGCTATGTCACTATCTGTATATAAAATATACAGTATATTATAAACTTGTTTTAATTACCATTTCCTTTTTCTGTGTTGCATGTTGTAAAAGGGCTTTTGTTTGACACTTTGTACTTTGTCGTTCCACATGGACACAAAGATTAGAAGTCTGTTCATGAGAGAATCTTGGCTCTGTTTTTTTATGTACTACATCACACATCATAGCTGAAATAATCAGTAAGCATCATGGCCAAGGACTTCTGTTTTCTTTCTGCAATGACTTGTGGGGGTGGAGTTTAACTTTGGTGGACTTAAAGTTGTAGAAACTAAACTTTTTTTTGCTACTTAATGCTCTATGCTACTTAAACCCAGTTTTAGGTGGTATTATAAAAGGAACCTATCAGCTGAGACTTTCAATTTAAAGTAAACTGTGAAAACAATAAACTCTGAAAGAATCAAGGATGAACTGTTCAGACAGATTGTGGGCTGCAAAAAAAAAAAAAAAAAGCATTAAAGAATTAAACACACTACCTATGTTCAAAATGTCCAGACAGCAAAAATGAAATGTCAAGGCCACCATAATTTATGTCACATTTCCTACTACAGATACTGGTTCGTTTTCCTCTGCAAAATGTATATGTTCTGCAGTGATGTCCGTGATGTCTATTTGAATATTTAGAAAAGCAGAGTGCCCACAGTTTTTCAGGTATGTACATACAACACACAGTTGTTAAGGTACATTTGTATCTATCTGACATTTCTAAAATTCTCTGTGTCCAACCACATTCTCCAACAGATTATACTGCTCTGTGATCAAAAGTTTTGGGAAGGATAATAGTGGGATCTCCGTTAAGATACATTTCTATCCTTTCTCTGTCACGTATTACAGAAAAGACATAGTGCAACACATGAGTTTAGAAAACATCAACAGCCAGTGATGAAGAGAGCGCTGTATGTATGCCTATGTAGTAGTAATCATTATCAAAATGCAGGCATATTTTTGCATTTCAAGTGTGGAGAAATCACACTGAGCAAAACCTTGCAAAACATCGAGCATTTGGTTTATTTACACATGAACAACCCGGTGGAGGGGTTTATTTTGTTAGAAACAGCATGATTCTCAGAAGGATAAACAAACAAACACAGACAGACCTGATTAGCACATCATGATTAATAGTTCTTACAGCTAATTCTGAAACTCACATAGAAAGCGTCAGTCTGTGTGTGTGTGTGTGTGCATGTGCACGACTGGTGTGCTCACATATACATTGATCAAAAGTTTATTGCGTCTCCACTATATGAAAGCACTTCTACAATTTTGTGAAAGATTAAATTAATCAAAGTCTATCAGAGGATGTGTGAAGTCTTGTGTGTGTGTGTGCAAACATTTTTGGTACAACTCTGGGACCTTTTCTGGCATTAACGCTGACCTTTTCAGGGAGCTCAAAACATTGATTCTGAATCTTGGTTGGTGTTAGGGTTACATAGGAATAAGTTAGGGTCAAGCTGTAAACAATGAATGGAAGTCCTAACAAGGACCTGCATGGACCTGTGTGTGTACATATACTGTCCATAGAAATGTGGATTTGAAGCATATTATGGTATGTACAGGAATAGACTAATCAAGACTAATTAATCTGCTAATAGCAACAATAGCATTATACCAATCTTTCTTACACAAAACAACTAGTCTTTGGCCAAATTGCCATTTTTTTACCTCAAAATAAATTGGGAGCTGACAAGGAGAGCACCAAAGGGGATCATTTTTAAAAAAGCTGCCCCTGGAAATGTCTTTGGCAAAGCAGTGCACTTTCAAAAGTTCAGGGAATTGTTTTGGTTTTCATTTTTTTTGGTAGCATTTTCAGCTCAGTAAAAGGTAGGAGACCGAAACGGTTCCCAAGTAATGTACATGTGCTATCTGAAGCACACCTGATGCAACCAATGAAGCCCTTGATTAGGATCATCAGGACTGCTTGTGACAACAACTAATCATGGATGTTTTATGCATTCTAAGTGAACTGTTGTTATCATGTTTTTGTGTTCTGTACAAGTGACATTTATTGCACGTCTGTCCGTCCTAGGAAGAAGGATCCCTCCTCTGTGGCTCTTCCTGAGGTTTCTTCTTTTCCCTGTTTAGTGTTTTTAAAGTTTTTCCTCACCCGGTTCGAGGGTCTAAGGGCAGAGGATGTCACATCTGTACAGTTTGTCAAAGCCCAATGAGATAATGTGTAAATTGTGATTTCGGGCTATACAAATAAAATTTGATTTGATTTGATTTGATTTGAATTTGCAAATGTGTGCTCTTATGAAGAATTCTAGTCACATGGTGAATAATTTTGAGTGAACTGTTTAAGAAAATCCTCTTAGTGAAATACATCATTTATTAATACACCCATGAGTTTTTTGTTATCAAGTGTCAAAAAATCTGCTATCCAATCCATTGTTAAGTAATGAGTTGAAAGACAACAGAGCTACAGGCGAACTGATTGTCCTGTTTTCATGGAAACGCGCTTTATTGCTGTGAGGGGAACACTTCTAATGAACATATTCAATCATCACAGAGGAAATAGATTTGGAATTGTGTTTCTGAAGGGTCTAGTATTTTTTTCTTCTACCATTGTTTTTGGTCTCCACCACCTTCTGACAGAATTATCTGTCGGAAGGTGGTGGCTGTCTTTTTATTTGCTCCACTGTGCTCCCCATCTGCTTTCTAACAGTGTCTGTCTAAGCAGGTACTGTACCGTTTGTAGACAACAGCTGCCTGCCACAGCCAAGAAAAATGCTATGACAGCGGCAAAGGTGAACCAAATCGGCAAAGCTGCAGCCGAACGTATGAATCATGATCTGAGATTCACTCTACAGCTCTGTAAAGCTGAAGAGCTATGGGCAATCCTTCTCTGAAGCTTTATAATGAGCAGCCCCTCTTACTCTGCATATACAATGTTATTTGATACATTGTTATCACGCATGCATTGATTAAAGTCTCAATATTAAGTAATTTTGTTTTGGTTTGTTTTCATACCGCACGTTGTCAAATAGACCAAATAGGACCAAACTGGGAGGGGGGAAGTATGTTCCGCTGGCATATCCACCTGAGCAGACACATAAACACTGAAACAACACCACTTTTATGCACTCTTGGGGTTTCTGTTTTCACTTTAATATTTATATGAAATAAATGTTTTATAACAAGGCACCAAGTGTGAGCAGCAGACAAGGCAGCATCGGTTGGAGCTTAAGTGAACCACACCAAGGTTCACTCAGCTCGTTTTCAGGCAGACCTGAGTTCGCGAGTTGTTTGGTTGACAGTTCAAATGACCTTCCTGACTTGCCCAAACGAACCACAGTATAGAAGAAAACACACCAGGGTTAGTTTTAAGTGGCCCAAACAGCTCTGGTGTGAATGTGTCATATGTCGGTATACAGGTTGCACTGGTTCTAGACTCAGGCCAAGCTTAACAAGAGGACTCAAAGCTCTGTCAGGGTGAGACGGCTTGAGGGACAGAGCTGTGAGCGGAGATGGGTCAGAAGTGAAGTAGTACATTTATAGATCCCCACAACCTAGATGGAGCAAAGTTGTAGAGTTGAATCCAAGAGATTTTAAGGCCACAAAGGGATTTATTCATGAAAAGAAAAATCTGAATATGTAATCTAAAGAAAGTAAGTTTATTTTTAAGGGTTTAATTAATGCAACAGTACTTTAAGTACTATAGTACAGTACCTGCTCTTTCAATCCATGGTCGATGAGTCCGATGCAGCTTACAGTTTAAGAATGTATATGCCAAGCATATAAATACTCCTGATGTGCCATTTTTCTGAATGGTTTCTAAAAGAATTCTAATTTGCACTTCCATACCAATATGTTCATTTTTACATGACCATATTAATAATATACCAGTGATATACTGCACGTAGATATATCCTTTCAAGGAAGATGATCATGCTGTAGGTAGAATAGTATTTTTTTTTTTTCAGGAAAAATAAACAAAACATTGAGTAATGAGGCAATATTGGCTCTTCAGACCATTTCAGCTCTAATCTGTTAACATCAAATTCTCTCTTGGTGTTTATCCGAGCAAAATAGAATGTAAATGTGAAATAATTTGAAAGTATGATTGCCTTACACTGTGTTGAAAGCCAGCTACACTAGAATATATCAAATATAAAATAGTGGAAGCTGTCCCATTAATGGATAATACACCATCGACCAACAAAATTTCTCAGAATATCGATCAATGCTTGAAAATGATATCTGGAGCTTCTTGGTGCTATGGAGAATAGGTGTCATTGTGCTCTGGCAAAACCATAGAAATGAACAGTGCTCAAGATCAATTTTGTATGCAGCACTATTTTTCATTTTATGCTGCCTGCTTTGTATAAACAAATTCACGCTGATAAAAGCCAAAAGAAAAAATCTAGTTCTTATTGAAATAAATAAATAAGAAACCGCACTGAAGGGATTCTTCTCATACTGCCTCAAAACCCTATAGAGCTGTATTACCGACCTCGTCACCAGCTGTTCAGTTCTCTCCATGGGTATTAAATATTAATAACGGCAATGTGTGTTTGAATACAGTATGCTTATCACCATAAGGAATAGTTGGAGATTTTGGAAGTGCAAGGTACCAATCTGGGCGAATAAGCAGTGGGATTTTGTTTGTTTTTTTTATTTTTATTTAAAAAAAACAAGGTTGAACAACTATAAATTCACAGTACATTCTGTCAGTCTTTAAAGGTAAAATCACCAGATCTTTTGAATCTACTAAGACTTTTAAAACAACTTATTTACTGAATCCCAGGGTTCAAAATTCATTCTCATTCATATGTTTTGGGGAAAGGGGAGATATAGATAAGCAAGAGGGGGAAGGTTAATATTCAGCAGTGTTACACCAAGAGATGAAATCCGAAAGGTGTTCATTTTTCCCTAAACTTTTTTTTTTCTTTATTCCTTTAGCGGCATCTTTTCTGAAAGTATTGTGGTGTTTGTCACAATTATTTTAGGCATTTTGCTGCAAAGTAATTGCAGAGCAAGGGAAAGTTGGAAAAAAAAAACAAAACAATTTTACAACTTAACCAATATCCTCTCAGATTCATTGAGTGATTTATACAACACTAACGTTACCACTTCACTTAGATCATCAGAGAGCTATTTTGCACTCAATCATTCACATTGATTTTTTTGCTGTTAAATGGGAGATGTTCCTGCCAAACATGTCTGCATTTCACGACTGCAAACAAAGAAGTGACCTAGGTGATGTATGGCTTGACATTTTGCACAGACTGTTATGTTTTGTGAAACTACGACTGATCGATTGATCAAATTTGTGAAAAAGTCACAGTGATTGGCTGAAATTGCAAAGTCATGCAGAATTCACGGGAAATGGTTCAGTTTGCTTTCATTGTTGATTGTGACATTGCAAATTCCTGGAGAGACCATAACACAGACAAAATTGCTGCATCTCATATTACATATTCACAAACATAATATTTGCAATGGTTTCTGTGTGATATTTATGGTACTACTTAAATTGATGTATTAATAATAGGCAAAATGCAAAGGCTAGGGTAGCACCAGATACGCCACCAGCTAATATCTGGCTAATGCCATCAGAGTAGTCAGATATTAGACAATGTCACAGGTACCAGGCAAGACCATCAATTTTGTAGTTTCCCATTATCTGTTGTCATCTATGGTACGTGCAGTATTCTTTTCTATTTGGTTGTATTGTGAATGGTTACAGTACATGTGTTGTCAAGTTGATATTTGTTTCGGTATTTTCTTAATTTGCGATATTTTTTTTTTTTTATAAATGAATACTTTAATCAACCACATACTAATACTTTTTTTGCATAACATTCATTAACATTAGAAAGAGAAATTTATTTATAATTATTTAAATATCCAAATAATGTATGAAATAATATCTTAGCTTGAGTCTGTGTTTGGGTATTGGTACTTTATACACAATTTTACACAGTTGACTCACTGAACAGAAAGATACATTCATATAAGTCCTAAATACAAGTTTATAGGGTTTGTGTTGTTTATTTTTGGCACCTTTAACCTTTTAAAATACTGTAGTTCCAGCGGTCTTAAAAAAAAGTTAAGACTTCTGCATCCCCTCTAGGCTGTGTATACTACTGCTACTACTGTTACTTTTCGGCCAATCACGGGTCATTTCAGAGAGAATGTGTTCTTATTGGCTGATCTGCAAATGTGGACGCTCGTGCAAGACACCATACATGATGGAAGGCCGGTACAATGGCAACTCTTAGAACTGTTTTCCTAAAAACTCTTTAACTTTGTCTAAATAAATCCTTGAAAAATGAATATATATATATGCTGGATCCCTATGCTTTTTTTCCCCTGCAGCTAACAATCTGACAGCTGACTGGGCTGAGACATGCAGGCACAGACTAGGCTAGCCTCTTAAGCAAACTTCTGTTGCGCGCATGTTTCCACTTGCACCGTAGATGACACAATTTGAAAGATGAAGTTGAAATGAATTCATGATACTGGGTTTTCTAGGTAGCTTCACATTGTATATACATACTGGTACACCAATAGAAACTTTTCAATTTATATCAAGAGATAATATAGAGACTGAAAATGGCTTTTAGGCAGATTTTAATTTTGCTTTCTTCACCAGCAGACCCATTAAGACACAAAGATGAGAAAATACTGAGCGGTAGCCAACAGGAGGATTTCATCCTGCTGAGAACACACATAATTTAATAGCTGGAATCTAATCAGTGCCGCAAATGAGTTCCAATGGAACTCATTAAAATGGCTGATGAAGTTAAGCCCTGACAATAAAGAGAGGCGTACATTGAAGGAGATACTGAGTTAGACAGATTAGATACTGTATATCAGCAGTTGTTTACATTGAAGCAGGTAGCTTAACATAGCATGAAACTCTTGCTTACTGAATTTGGTAGGTTGGTGTGTTTTAATCCATGTCAGACATCACACAGAAGTGATGTCCTTTCACACTTTCCCTTTTTTATTTTGTGCAATCACAAAAAAGTAAGTAAATTCGGATGATCTTCAGAAAACCACCTTTTCAAAACAACACAAAACGTTACCTGTATATTTTGTCATACAGCAAATCTGTTTTCACTTTCCCTTTCACTGTTGAGTGTGAAGTCAAGAATATACTGTATGTGCTTGTAATGATGAGCATGAAAACAATTTCTTACTCTGAAGCACAACCTTACACACATGTCAGCTAGTCTCTGTCAGAGTAGTGGACTATGAAGGCCTCCTGTCTTGGTTATTTTCCAAGTCATATAACAATAAAATTATTATTAAAAATTGAGTTATAGACACTGTAAAGAATGAAGTTGTATTCTTATAGAATCTACACCTGGTGGCAGTAGTGCCTTATTATGACCACGCAGGTCCAGCAGGGAATCCAGCTGATCTACTAGTTCACCCACCCACTTCCCTCCCTTTCCCACTTCCACCAACACAACTGTAAATTGGGGACGCTGTAATCAGCAGGGTTACTCGTTGGGTAAGTGACAGCATCGATTGTCTGGGATTGAAGAGTCAGTCTTAATACTGACTGGTTTCAGAGATGGAGTAGTGTTTAGGTTCTAGCCTGCTGCTGAAGAAGGTAAAAAAAATAATAATAATAATAATAATAATAATAATAAATCAAATGTATATAGCGCTTTTCATTGTACGCAAAGAGGCTTTACATAGGGACACACAAAAAAGAAAAGTAAATACATAACAGGACAGTTACACATCAGGAGAATTGGGGGTGGTGGGGGTCAGGTGTCGTAGGTGATCTTGAAGAGGTGGGATTTCAGTTGACTTTTAAATGAGGTGAGTGTGTCGGAGTTCCAGATGTTGAGTGGCAGGGAGTTCCAGAGGGTTGGGGCGGCGAAGGCGAAGGCTCTGTCCCCCAAGGTGCGGTACTTGGTCTTAGTGATGGGGGTGAGATGGTTGGCGTCAGCAGAGCGGAGGCGACGAGTGGGGGAGTGACGATGGAGGAGATCAGTGAGGTATGAGCGGGATTGTTCAAAGCTTTGTAGGTGATGAGGAGGATCTTGAAGTTGATGCGTTGCTGTATGAGGAGCCAGTGAAGGTGACGGCGGATGGGAGTGAGATGGATTTTTATAACAAGGATGGATGGATGAGGCGGACAGAGGGAAAAGTGGTCTCTTCGCTCATCTGGAACCAACCACTTCAATCAAAAGACGCCATGGTGTAGAGACTTTTGATTTAACTGTTCAGTCCTTAGCCAAGGCTAGAATTAGAGTTTGAAAAATGTTTTATTTTTGCAATGGCATTGTGTTCAAATGTCTCCACTATGTTGTGCCCTTCATGAAGTTCTTTTCTCTGGGGTTATAAAATAAAGTAGATAAAATGTGCTTAAGACACAAAGTAATGTTAAGTACTAGTCATGTGACATGTAAAATAAATAAATAAATATAATGTGCAAAAAATATATACAATAATCACATTTCTAGTGCTACTGAAAACAACATCAACCAATATATAATAATCATGCTTAATACATGCTTCAGTTTATGGTCATTCATTCGATTTAATGGGTCTCTATGTATTTAGCAACAATGTAGACCAGGATGGAAATAGCAGCCAATGATGGATTACAGTCGTTAGCTACTTGTGCATAATTATAGATTAAATAAGATCCTAAAAAATAACTCACATACTTAATTTATTTGGTTTTGTGTTTTAAACTGTTTTCAAAATATTTTCTTCTATTTTACCCTAAATGGAAGTGTACTTTACAACATGAACCTCATGCCATATTAAAAAATACTGACTGAGACACCAAACTCATTACAAAACTGTTGTTGGAAGTGCTAAATTTAGTAATAAGTAGGGTGGTTTTCCTACAAGCTTACATGCAATCAGACTTGACAGTCACCTCCATTCTGATTGTTAGAAAGAAGGCAGATTGAATGTAATAGTGTATCGTTTGAGCTGTCAGAATAGGAAGCTCTATCCATATTGTCTCCAGTGGATGGGTAAAATTAACAATACTGCACACTTGTTAGATGTAAGTGAAACTGATTCAGAAAGATATGGATCCAACTATGTTTTCATTACACGTATGAGTGGAATAAACAAAAACATAAGTCTAGGACAATGTGTATGTGTTAAAATACATCCATGTTTTTATATACCTGCCTCTAGACACTTAAAGTCTCCAGGGGTTATCATGGAAAACACACCATCCTACACTGAACACAAATACAGAGCTTAGAATGTATCCTAAATGCCATGAGAGTCTAGCATTTGTTGTGTAAGTTATGTGTCAGCCACATCTTAAAGTAAGATGAATCAAATCTGTCGTTTATCTTTGAAAATAAATGTCTTCTTACCCATCAAGGCACACATAAAAATAACCAAAGGCAATGATTAGTATGATAACAATACAGCAAATTATTCTTTATGTCTGTTCTGTTCTTATTATTCTCCCTTCAGCTGCCCCTTTGTAACTGATATCCTGGATTTAGAATAACTGCTTGCCCTAGACTGCATACTGACACAAACTTTTATAATTACATCTATATTTTGAGCTGTGACTGACTGAATAGAAAAAGGAAATAATACTAATTTTTTTTTTTTTTTTTTTTTTTTT
>KV751329.1:2527470-2618003 GCA_001698575.1 Mola mola | reverse complement strand
GTTTTCAGTTGATTAGTGGATTCAGTCAAATAAAATCTGCACGACTCTTTTGAGAGATGCCATCTCCAGCCTCAGATCTTAGACACAAAGACCACCTGAAAATAGCAACCTGTCGGGCACAGCAGGAGTGCTTTAATAATATTTGACTAATTTGTTTGTTACTTCCAGCAAGGTGGAGAAGAGTTCAGGCTGCCGCTAAGGCTTTCATGCCTGAATGCCTGAAGTAGAAGAGCGCCATTTTATTTATAGTGCTTCATTTAGTGTAAATGTTAAATGAGCTTGGTATGATTGGGTTTCATTACAATGGAGACATTTGTTTTAGAGGAGTATGGGTAGAGCGGGTGGGATGAGAGCTGCGGCCTCAGGTCGTACAATGTAGTTGTAACCTGGGGAAGCAGCTGTGAGGCATTTGTGTCACTGCGCTGCATACCACTGTTTTCCTCTTCCCCAATACCCTATGTGAAAAAAATTCAGTTTTAATAACAAGAGGAACAGTCTTTAGCTTTCTGACAAAGACCTTATCAATTCTACATAGTGCATGGGATCATTTTCTCTGACAGTAGTCATTGCCAGGAACCAAAGATAAATCCAAGTTCCAAAGAAAGCATTGCTGCCCTCTGTCGTGCACAGACGTCCTTAACAAACCAGCAGAGGCCTGCAAAGTCAATTTATCCAAATACGTCAATGAAATTCAACAAATGCACCGCCTGGCCAACTCCATTTCTTCATGTCTGATCAAGCCACTGCAGAGAATCATCAAATATCTTTCTTCTGCATTCTTCGATCTAGAGATTCCAAATACTTGTGGACTCAGTGACTACATCAGCAACACTCAGATCTTTCTACATGGACTATAATGACTCCTGGACCAACAGAGTCCACCTGCGTCTGGATCACTAGACTTTCCATACATCTGGATTTATAGAATCCACAGACTCTGGGACTCATGGATGTTTTATACAGTCTAAGTAAACTGTTATTATCATGTTGTTGTGTTCTGTACAAGTGACATCTACTGTACGTCTGTCCGTCCTAGGAAGAAGGATCCCTCCTCTGTGGTTCTTCCTGAGGTTTCTTATTTTCCCTGTTTAGGGTTTTTTTTTAAAAGTTTTTCCTCATCTGGTTCAAGGGTCTAAGGGCAGAGGATGTCACATCTGTACAGTTTCTCAAAGCCCAGTGAGATAATGTGTAAATTGTGATTTTGGGATATACAAATACAATTTGATTTGATTTGATTCTGTTTTGTTGTAGCTGGCTGATAAAAGAACTCCTGTTTGGGTAAAAATTGACAGTTTTCACTGACCATTTTGTCTGGATTTTATTAGATTTTTTAATGTGTGCTGTCATCAATATTATTGATACTCCCCACCTGTCAGTTTATTTTAACTTACACATCAATATCAAAAAACATATTTACTTGTTCGTTATACAGTTTCTGTTGAAATATATGTATCACTGCCTTACATGGATATTTTCTAAGACTTAACTCAATTAAATAATAAGAAATCATACTTTCTTTACAACCTTTGTGCATCGTACTAGATCTAGAATTGTTATTGTGAGGAGTTATTAAATTAACTAGGGGCTGAAATGATGAAGTGAATTGTTACATTTATGAAGCTGTAATTGTTAATGCAGTTTCCCATGAATGGTTCTGTTCAATAGCACATTGCCTGCAGCTTTCATGACCATAATCAGTAATAATAAATATCATATTTTACGTAGAATTGCATTCTTTTTACGCCCTGGAATTGCCACTTTAGTGTAAAGTCACATAGGTGTAGCTGGCTGATAAAAGAACTCCTGTTTGGGTAAAAATTGACAGTTTTCACTGACCATTTTGTCTGGATTTTATTAGATTTTTTAATGTGTGCTGTCATCAATATTATTGATACTCCCCACCTGTCAGTTTATTTTAACTTACACATCAATATCAAAAAACATATTTACTTGTTCGTTATACAGTTTCTGTTGAAATATATGTATCACTGCCTTACATGGATATTTTCTAAGACTTAACTCAATTAAATAATAAGAAATCATACTTTCTTTACAACCTTTGTGCATCGTACTAGATCTAGAATTGTTATTGTGAGGAGTTATTAAATTAACTAGGGGCTGAAATGATGAAGTGAATTGTTACATTTATGAAGCTGTAATTGTTAATGCAGTTTCCCATGAATGGTTCTGTTCAATAGCACATTGCCTGCAGCTTTCATGACCATAATCAGTAATAATAAATATCATATTTTACGTAGAATTGCATTCTTTTTACGCCCTGGAATTGCCACTTTAGTGTAAAGTCACATAGGCAGCCTCACCTCTTCAGTGCAATGGCTTTGCATATGTGCTGCCGGTAATAAAGCCTGTAAACATTTGTAAGTATAATGTTCACATTGTAGCCATGGTATTGCACAATATTATACTGTATCTGATTGTACTTGTAGACTGATTACTTCTTAATATTGTTCCCTATCAGATGAATTGCTAAAACCTGCATGAGCTAAATTGGTTATTTCTAAACAGCCTGATAGCTGAGGTTACATTACAGGGACTCTTCAGGTCTAAAATCCTCTAATCTGAAATTTAAATGTTTGATTGTCTGAAAATGTCCTACATACAATTTTAATGGATCTCAAAAATTGGTTGGATTAAGACCTTCATGGTACTTTGCTCAAGTCCTTTGGTCGTTTTGTCTACAGAACCTCAAAATGGAATAAACATTATAAGAAACAGTAATACAAACTGGTACAGCCTGACCCCAACAAAACCCTAACATTAACTACTGCACTGTTAGTATTCAACCTCTGGACAACAAGTTACTGTTATTTCTTAGGCTGATTAATCCATTTAGAACCATAAGAGTCTTAAGTCAACCAGTTGAAACCTGCAGAAAGCTTGACTTTATATACCTGTAAAGTGTTAATACATGAGCATATATGCACCAGGGTACACAATGTGTACATGTACTCTGTCTTTATCTCTTCTCCAACTCCCCTGCTCTCTCTGTACTGTGATGGAAAAAGTGATTAGCACACTTAAACGGCATGAGAGACACCTGCAGCCTTCGGGTGAATTGTTTCGCCATAACTTCTTTGTTAATTGCTTCTCTTGGGAGGCATGAGGGTAGAGGAAGCCTCCGGGTAACTCAGTCTGCCACATTTACACACTGCTCTGCCTTTGGGAGGAACTCTCTCCCTCTATTCATATCCAATCTTCTCTACCTTCTCCTCCTCCTCCTCCTCCTCTTCTCTTTGCTTATTGACTTGAAGCTTCCTCCTCATTTTCCGTTCCGGTATACCATCTGCATGCAATTCCCTTTTTACCCTTCCCTCCCCTCTTCTATTTTCACCTTTCCTCTCACCCATGTATCACTTGTTTCACACTTGTCTTTCTAACCTCTCTTTAATCTTTACATTCTCCCTCCATTCCCTGTGCTCTCTTCCACTCCCCTTCCTACCTTTTATATCCCTGCAGTCTTTGCCACTGTACCTCTTCATCCCAGCTTGACAGAAAATGTACATTAGAGTAAGGCTGCAGCCTTGCATTGCTGATTTATGGCACTTGACAGATAAAGTATCTTCATGCATGTGAGATAGCTGTCATGGAGGGAATGAAAAGCCACAAGGTGGCAGGCTCCCCTTCTACTGTCTTTTCCCTGCAGTGAATTATGCACAATATTGCCTAGACTAAAGATGAAGGGTGTTTAAACATAAAGAGCACTTGCTCAAATTGATCTGCTTTGATGCATCTATTCCAGCACTTCATTCTTAGCGTAGGTGCACTGCTTTGTCATGTAAATCAGTTGCACTAAGCTCCAAACATTGTCATAGGTTGAATTACAAACGTCTATGGACATGAAACAAGGTGTCTTCTACTCTTCACCCAACAGTTTAATTTTCATGATTGAAATTTGAAATCTGAGTAATTCTTAAATAAAGCTTCAGCCAAACTTAAGAAAACAAATCCCCCAGCTTTTATTCTTTTTCTTTGCTATCACTGTTCTATAGTCACAAGAGAGAATGTTTTGGCTCTGATCTCTGTCCTTCTTAATTTTATTTGCATATAATTAATGATTGTTGCTATGCAGTCAAATTTTTCACTGATTATGGGTCCCTGATGTTTTGGGTTTTAGCTAATATCATCCAAAAAATGAATTTGGTTATTAAAAGCAAGATAGAAAGAAAGAAAAAAAACAATGAGAACTTTAGCTTTAGTCATCCACACATTGCCTCTTTACCATCCAATTGTCTTTTTACCTGGAGCATTTCAGATTGTTTGTAATGTTGCATTTATTAGAACAAATAAATAAAAAGGGCTTTTGAATGGTATATGTATTGACGCAAACGACAAATTAAGACAATGGTGAGTTTTATGTTAAAACCCCATAAAATCCCCAGTCAAAGCCAGAAAAGCTGAAAACAAAACCAGAGTGCTCAGACTTTCACAAGCAGATAAAAGGTCCTATAAAGATCTGCTCATCATGACAAACATGTCTGGCTGGCGTGGGGATTCTTTTTGACAGTGTTAGGCGTTAGTCAGTTTTCACACTTCAAAAGGTCTGGGACAAACGGTGTGAATCGTGCAGTTGAAAAAGACAGGTTCGGTCCATGATGAAAATGCCCAGAAACAAGTTGTCAGAACTGTTGGCTCAGGCCTTTACTGTAAAAATGGATGCTAAATGACAGGATTGACGTGGCGATAACTTTCCATTATCGCTTAACTATAAAAGCAAATTGTAATATGTTCAAAAATCAAGAACGTTTTAATTATGCAGTTATGCACACAGCAAATAGTTGGCTTTTGGGGAGCATAACTGCTTTTCAGTTAGATGTCAGTGACCTTTAAAGGTTACAGTGACAAAGAGCTGGTATGTTTGTGAGTTGAGGGAGAAGAAGGCGCATTTACACATGTTTAATCTTAATGCCCTTAATAACGTGAATTCATATTTTATTAAAAGCCTTCAAAAATGTTGCTGAAAAAACAAAAATGTATATTCTTACATTTCACCTCTGTCTTCCAGTACACATAGCCTGAGTACAACCATCTGTAGGTATTAAATTAAATTATATGTAATGCAATCACTGAAGTAAAACTTTTTCTTTAATACAGGCTCAAACCAACACTACTAAGAATAGCTATGTCTCTTTCAATGAATGTTGATGGAAACAGCAGCAACAACTTTACAGAATAACTAAGTACTCAGTAAGACACATTTACACACTCTTTTGAATTCCCTTTTTAAACGACGTTTTGTCATCTTCCTCTATATTCTCATAAAATCACAATTCGAATTTCCTTAACAGCAACTAGTTTTGCATCCTTTGACCTCTAACTCTTTTGCTGTGCCTATCACACCCATTAATAATAAAACATTTTTGGTGCCATATTCAGACTAAATTCTGCTTTGCACACAGTTCATTACAATATGGATGAGACATTGTAGTTTGTCGAAATGTCAAACAATTGCTTTATTCAAATAAACATATTGTTCTACACAATAATTAATATTTCAGAAGGTTATAGAGATCAAAATGGATTATTTTTTTATTGTAGCCTAGCAGTAGTCTGTCAGCATTTTATATAGCCCTGCAGTCTCACAACCTCACATGCTTGATGTGATGACCGTGAACACATCGTAGCGTCCTGGGGGGATGCAGTCCTCGGGGTCTCAGTCTTCAGAGAGTTGACTTTTATGTCTATCATTTCACCTGATTAACCTGCCCAAAGATAAGGGTGAGACCTCCATTTATTACAGAAGAGGCCAAAAACATACATATGCACAAATACTTGAAAAGATGTATACCAGAAGTGTGCTATATCTGATGGAATAATTACATGTAATGACTGTAAGAAGACTTGAATAAGGTCTCTATTAGAGGTCAGGGTTGACAGCTGACATTCCTCTGTTGTATGGACACACCCTGGTAACACATCTCCCACATATCGCAGCTCTGGCTCTGACTACACTTTGGGTGTTGGTGCCCTCTCTGCATGATCCAAATAACAAAGCTTTTATCATTCGCCTGGTTAACCTTTTGATGATCTCCCACACAACCAGAGGCTTATCTCCGAGCCCCAGAGGCACCGTCTGCTCCAGACTACCACTGAGATATGTCATTATTGCGGGCTCCAACTGTAACACACACTTTCCTTAATCAATCAGATGTGACCTTAATCAGCAGCAGTTATAGATATGATCCCCAGCAAGCATCAGAACAGTCTGAAAAAATTGCAGATCCTCTATCAGATTGTTTTTTAATATGGTAAACATGGGAGAGGAATTTGTCACATGTTTAACTAACGACCAAGCTGGCAAAATGCTTTTCCTGGTGTGGAAGGTGGGCAAAATATACAACTCAAATGGAGGCTAGTTTGACTAGACTGCAATCCATCTTGTTTGGCTTGAAGTTGGAGTTAATGGCTGTGGTTTAAGGGTTTGAGAGCTATTGTGTAAAACTTGAAACCGACAAACTACAGAATCTTTTACACACAGCTGTATATACTGGGCACCTTTAATTTACCTGAAAAGCACACAACCCACACATTGTATATACAGTATATACTGTACCCATGCAGGAATGGATGTAGCATTCAGTGTGTCAAGGGATTTATCAGTTTAATGATTAACATAATAATAAATGATGAAAGCGCATTGAGTGTGATTTGATGCTGCTCTTAGGATGTTCGAATTATGTTTATTTTGACAGAAAACCTTTGAGCTCAGTGAGACGGTTATCAAAGTTGAAATCAGGTGTTGTTCAAACAAAGCCCAAGTTTGCCCAACTTTAAGGGTCAAAAACTTTGCAAAATATACTTTCTTTTAAAAATTATTTCAATACCGACTTCGTGGCCTGATTAGCTCGACAAGGCTGTACAATTCAATGGATGAGACATCCCGAACATTGGGAATAGTTTTCAAAAGACAAACTAAGTTGTGAAGTGGATTTATTCCGATTCCAATTTCTTCATCTTCTGTAAAATAGGAGCAGGGATATAACAACAGTGAGGTTACCATTTTGGAATGGAGTATAAGTTAGAATCTATATCAGTGGTACTGTAGGTCATTATTCAGAAAACTGTATTTTTGTACGTGTATGTCTGGACTACTCTGGCTGGGTCATCGACGTATAGGATGATATCCTCTGGTCAGGACCTTTTTCAGTGACCTTTAAAATGACTACATTTCATTTCATTACTCCAAACCCAACCTGTCTGAGAGGGGCCGTGTCGCTACGCTGTCATTTGTTCCTCTTTTGTCCTTGAGCGATGTGCACACACACACACAGACCAACACACAAGGTCGCCATCAAAAAATCATCAGCCCTTAGTGGGATGCATTCAGAAACGACGCTGGATCCACAGAAGCACACAGTGACTTACTCGTACGTAGATACTCTATTCTTTTCCATTCACCCGCACAGAAACCCATTTCTCATCCTCAAATACACTCAGAGGCGCACACGCACATACATTCAGTCCTTCAGGAACTGCAGAATAAATCAGTGATTGGAGTTTCAATGAGTGATGGTGACAGGATAGACAGAATAGATGGATGATTGGAGCGAGAAGACGATGAAAACTGAAAATGGATTTTAGAGGTCCAAGCATGCACACTTCCTTCTGGTTCTGGTTATGTGTTTTGTGTGTGTGCGTGTGTGTGTGTGTGTGTGTGTGTGTGTGTGTGTGTGTGTGTGTGTGTGAAAAAGAGATTGAGAGATATCTCTTTTGTCTGTCTACTCTAACAATAGTAAGTGATAAGTGTAGTGAAAGAAACGACTGCATATGGTGTCAGAAAACATACAGTGTTTACATTTATAGTACACTTGAACCAATAAACATAAAGGCATAATCAGTTCTCAAGTGGGCACATATACACGTCCATACTTTGTTTCTCTTATTATTTGACACATTCTGCCTGTCTCTCACACATGTTCTCATATAGACGCACACTGAGGCTGCAGCCATCTCAAGCAGGGCTCTGAAGTATGTCAACCAACGCAACACTTCTGGTTCTAAACTTGAAGACATGCTTGACTCGCACACGTGTATTGTGCAGACGAATTGTGTGTGTGTGTGTGTGTGTGTGTGTGTCATTGCTATGCCATTGTCCATCTGCTCCACCTTCACAAAGTGGGCATGCTATGATGGGAAGAAAGAGATGTGAAAGCTGAGAGAAAGAAGAAAAAGAAAGATTGAAATAGTTGACGCTCTTTTGCCTTGCTCAAAATTCGAATTCGCAATAAAAAAAAAAGCAGAATCTGTGAACACTGGAGATATCCAAGCACTCTGTGCAGATATACTCTGGATCGCTAATGAATCTTCAGTGTCAGTCCTCACGCAAAGAGATAGCATTCAGGTCTGCAGATTAAGGGGCTGTGTTGACAATCCTCGTCACTTAAGCCTTGCTATATAATCAATTCAAATATATTTAATTTATCTAGAATATAAAATCACACATTTGTGGCAAAGGGCCTGTCAGTATGAACAGCCCAGTATGTATTTTATATCCTTGACCTCTCACTTCAGATGAATCAAGAAACTGACAGGAATATGTGAAGAAACTAAAGCAATAGATGATGAGGGTGGGAGACAGACATGCAGTAGATGTTGTTTATAAAGTAGATAGTGGTACCATTACAGTATGGTAACAAATCACAATCATACAGTTTGTAACTGTAATATAGTTCTCATTTAATTGAATGCTACTTGGAAAATGCTTAATTAAAAAAATAAATAAATAGATAATAGTCAAACTAAGTGTGAAGATTGGCACCTCCAATGTCGCCAATAATATGGATGGATGGACACAACACAAAGCAGCAATAGATCTTCCTGCAGGATGGGTCAGTTTCTGCTCTCTGCCTCTCTGGCTGTCCTGTCCTGGCTCACACCTTGTCCAAACTCACCATGACGGCCTTACTGTAGCTCAGCGTTCACTCTGAACCACAAATGTTCCCCATCTGCAATGTCAACAGCACTCCATTTATGCAAACTGTGCATCACATTATTTGCTTTCAGACACATTGATGTTTGGGGTTGTGCACTTTATAAGCTTTTGTGCTGGGTCTTTGTAGCAACATTTACATCGTCTAACCTGGTTGTTAGCTTTAAACGATTAGCAAGCTGTGTTTGTCTCATGACTGGAACCACCTGATGCTCACAAATCATGTTTTCTGCATGTAAAATATACATCAACTGTGCTGTCATACTGTTCAACAGAAACAGAAGAGTTGCGCTTTTCACCCAGTTTCTTTTGTTAGTGCTGATATTCCATGCAGTAAGTTGTCACAAATGATAAAAAATAAAGCTAATATCTGCAAGTCCTGTGTTATGCTCCTTTTGAAAAAGTGTAATAAAGACGTTATCGTTTTTCTTGTGATTAAAAAAAATACTCTCCAGCTATTATTAAAGTTTTTTTATTACATAAAAATATATCTAAAATCCTAAAAATTGCATTTACTTATCTCGTACAAAATCGCAAATCTATCTTTATACAAATGAGTGTAAGTTGAACTAATTCACAAGAGATGGCTACCTCTCTGCTTGTACACTTCATAAATCCTTCTGCACACACATCATTCTACATGGGAAAGTTAAAAATTCAACTCAAGGAAAAGAAAATATCCACATTTGTGCCTATTTTTTGGCAGCATTAAGTAAACACTTTATAATATACTGTACATATAAAATAAACAAAAATGTCCACATGTGTTGGTCTATAAATAGAATAGGTGAAGCTTTGAATGAAATCTACCAGTAGAGTGAAAATGTTTCAACATGATTCCAGTGCAGATACATTTTATGAAGCATTGCCCAAAATCAAGGTTCACTTAACTCTGTGTTTATGCCTCTTGGGAAAATTGCATTTCTCTCTAATATTCCTATCTGTCACTGTCTCATCTGTCTCATCTTTCTGCCCCACATCTTTTGTATGTCAAGCTAAAAAAATGGGTTTTTTTCATAATTATTAACTTGTCTCAGAAGTGTAGCACTCTTTATTTAACATACTGATATTAGGCCTTCACTATTTCATTCAAATGGACAAGTTCTTCACTCATATCTAGAAAATGAAGAGTTTAACAGTCATCACCAGACTGAATGACCCGTTAAGATAGATGCTGTGACAGTTTCAAGGCTTGTCAGCGAGCATCAGGTCAGAGGCCAATTTCCTGACACAGAGCAGCTTAATGCAGACAGGGCATCATCTCTCTGCTGCTCTCTGCTCGCTTTCCATCTGCTCCACTGTCTCCTACATCACTCTATTTCCTTTCATTTGTCCTGACTGTCTCTTACTCTCCATCATGGCACATCTAAATGGTTTAACTCTCTAACTCTCCTTTCACCTCCTGTTCCTTTGCAATTTCTCGCCTTCTGCCTCCGCTCCATCCATCTCTCTTTGGCAATGCATCTAAATGGACTCTCTTCCTCCCTCTCGCTCTGCCTCTGCCTCCTACTCCATCCACCTGTCCAGACTAGTGTGTCTAAAAGGCTCACGCTGGTATGCTGTGCCAAGCCAAGTGCACAAATTTGGATAACGGCTGTCTGGAGATGTGTCTGTGATAACAGCTATAGTCTCTCACTCCTGGCCTGGCTGCCAACCACGTGTGTGTAAATGTGTGTGTGCATGCTCAAGATAACCCCAGACTCTTGCTCTTGTCCCAGCCAAAAGTGGTTTGCAGCTGATAACTACAGCGAGGAAATTTTACGCATTACAGAAGTTGACACCTTGAAAAAACAGAGATACAGCAGAGGGGAAAACATATAGAATTAGGTAAACGTTTGACAGCTAGTCCATGGAAGTATGGTAAATATATAACACGTGACGGTATGTGATGAAATATGAAGATGTGTAGACTAAACTAGTTATTGTGTTTTGCACAGCAGGTTTCTGCAAACTAACTAACAGAAGCAAATAAGATATTAAAGAAATACATACAAGTACACAAAAAACAAAACATGTCATCCACCCCTTCCATGCACATGGATCTTTTTTTTCTCCTCCTTCCACAGAAGCCACATGTTTGTAACAGAGATGCACAAAGGCTGTATACACAACAAATATTAAAGGCCTGATATAAAAGACTGCAGGTAGTGTGTTACAGGGAACAGCATCTTAAAGTTTTTTGTTTCTTTTTCTATTTTATTTGGTTAAAATCCTTAACGTATGTATTCAGGTGTCTTTCTGCTCTTGAGTCCTAAAACCTGAAAATGAGTGTGCATTTTTGTACGTTGGCTTCCATTGTCTTGAAGCCATTGAACTCTTTGAATTGGTTTTTAAAAAGGCTCATGTTTTCAGAATTTCAGAATTTTTCAGAGACGTTACACACAAACACACACACACACACACACACACACACACACAAAAAACGTTTTGTACACTTTGTATTATACAACTGTGGTTTAGTTTATACAATACCTAACATTATCAGTGCACTTTACATAGAATTTTCACTTTCTATAAAAACTCTATAAAAACAGGGACTCAATTTGTAAAAATTGTATTAAATAAATATATAATTTGAAAAAAAATATATTTTTATTTTCAGAAAACGTGGTTTGCCACAGAGCATATCCTCCACACTAATGCACAATCCAAATGTCACAAGCACTACTGACATCAGGGTTGGCCTATTAAAATGAATATTCTCTGCAGCACTCCGCAATTCTGCTTGCCGAGTGCTGCAGACTATTTCATTTCAGCCCATTCTCATGCCCAGCACATCTGTAATCATGGTTTTGTTACAGTCCCTCGCAGCACATCCAGAAGCAAAAGGTATACTTTTTGGTGTCAAGGAGACGTAAAGGGATTTAATGAGAAAACATTGCAGAGCTGTGTAACTCTCAGATGAGTTGAACTGATGAAGCAGTTTGAAATTCCAAATTCTATTTGAAACCATGAACAGTAATACTAACTAAAGCTAACCAGGTTGTTTTTCTGCCTTAAGTTTAACAAACCTCACCCCTTAAACCTCACCAAAGAAGCACAGACCTTGTGCATTTGTACTTAATGCACAGGGTAAAGCTTTTGTATGTTGGCCTATGAAGCTAAAAGGAAGGCTTAGCACATCAGCCAATGGCACTATCTGTGGATGAGCTGCAAGGGCTCCGGACAAAACATTGAGAACTGACAAGCTGGGATGAGAACAGATTGCTCAATTCCATCTCATCTCAAACATGCTGAGTTAGGTTGACGTCATGTAACTGGAGAGACCTCGTAAATCACAGAAATAAATAGATTTTTGGAGACGGCTGCAAAAATCTTCATGTGAGCGTTCAGGGGCACACCTAGCCATGTGGAAAGTAGAGCTTTCAGAACGTATACACAATCCCATGGACTCAGCACTTATGCATGTTCAATAAACCTCTTCTACAGCATGTCATGGTTCTCGCTTCAAATTCACACCTGACAGGGAGCAGCAGTCCAGTACCACACTGATAATAAATGTCCAGGGTGGAGCACAGAAGATCTGGGTCCAGGTAATATCCCTGCACATAGAATTGGGGTATACAACTTTAAAAGCATTCATTTGTCATCTCTATGCTAAAACAATAGGACAGAATAAAATGATCAAACATCAAATGAATGAATCTGGTTTTGTATGTTTAAAGGCCTTCAGAGTTGCTGGCAATCAAGTCTATTCCTCCAGGATCACCTGTAGTGTAAAGGAGCAATAATGATTTCAACAATCAACCATATGAGACAAATTGAGTGTTCAACCAGTGTTTTTTTCTTTATTTGGGTAATTTCCTAATTGTTTTTACTCCATCGCTTTCCAAAATGCTGTGCAGGGAAACCCAGAGTTCTTCCCCAGGATAGATGTGCATGGCCAAAATTTGAAATGCAGAAAAATCCCATAGATTTTTCTTTTGTACAAAAGATGAGAGAGAGATATTATGTGCTTAGTTAATGTTGGCGATAAACACAGTTTTTGCTTGTGCCTTGATTGTATCTTCCTGTTCCTCTACCTACATACCTTTTTTTTTGGCCACAACTTACAATGATAATATGTGTACATATACCAACCAGCCACAACACTAAACCCACAGGCCCAACAATGTCTCTGGCCTCTCAAGACATAAACAGGGGTCTCTGAGAATTTCCTGTGATACCTGGTACCAGGACATAGAGGCAATGGGATGAGGATTAAAGGAGTTTAGAGGCCAGATTAAAGCTTTGGCCTCTCTGTCAAGTTCCTAAAAGCTTCTGATTCCCAGTATGCCAAACTTGCATTGCAATGAGATGAACATTGCTCTTTGCTTTACTTTTCAGTGGTACATCTACTTGTACGTACGTATGGACAGACCATATGTAGAGAGCTGATTTCCCCATTGATTTAAAATCTTATATCTGAATTGGTCCATCTCCAGTCGTTTCTCCTTGAAGGAAATAAAAGTGGAGTTATCAGTGCCAGCATTCCATTTAGTGTAGTTATTTATATTCAGAAGATTGTGCATCTTTGCCTTTGCCAACATTAGCTTTATATTTCTGTTGGGTTTGGTTGATGCATCCTGTTAGGGAGGACAATTGCTGGACTCATCTGGCTTGCAAGGCTTTTAAAAACTGGATATACTAGAGAATCCAAACAGATGGGAAATGAGCTTTGCATAATTCATCAATGGCATAATTTTACAAAAGTTATATTGTTTAAAATCTGCTGAATCATCATGATTAAACACGTCAAACAGATTTCAAAATAGGCAAAGTATAGGAAAGTAACATGGAATTTTTAAAGAGTATGGTTTAGGTGATGGTTGTCCTGGTTTGATTTATGGCAGCAATCCTAACAGCAACCATTGGATTTGGTCTGTAAATGGCTTCGCTTTCCAACTTTCTGAACAAGAAACGTTGCTTCAGGATGGATATGATGCAGTAAGAGAGGTTTGCCAAGTAGTTAAACCCCTGTGTCCTTTTCCCACTATTTCCCAGAGTAGTGCAGTTGCCATTAGAGTAGCGCTGACACAATGATGGGAAAAGATTTCATTATAATTGTACTACCATTATACTACGGTTCATTCTATGCCTACCTTATATACAATACATTTATACAGTACAACTACATAGATTTCTTGGAACTTGAGTAGAATAGTGTTACCTGTCAGATCCATTACTTGACTTTATTTGTTTTGTCCTTTTTTGCAAATGAAATAGACTCAAACTTTTAGAAGACAGTTTTTGTCTTTTTCTGCCAAAAGTCCAAACAAAGTGAATCATTTTTTAAGCTGCTATGAATGCTATGCTATGAATAGATAACACATTTTAACATGAGCATTTATTTATTTATTTTTTTGGCTCAGTGATATTTATTTATTTATTTATTTGAAGTGCCAGGTTCACATTATTCTTAATTTAGCTTCTAGAATTTATCAGCAGCGATTTGACACCTCGAGATGTAACACCCTTACAGCAGGATAGTTGCTAATGACGTGTCTGCAGAATTGGAGGCTGCATATATTCACAAGTCATACAAACACTTCCAAAAAAAAAAAAAGCTGCAAACGGACATTTAAATATATGTGTGAATTGTTGGTGGTAATTCTGGAGATAGTTTAAAAGGCCAGCATCAGTCTTCTGAATGTTCAGGTCTTACAGTATTTTTTCACATAATGGTGCATCAAAACAACCTGAACCTCGAGCAGAAATCAACTCCAACAAGTGATGTTTTAAAGTGAAAACATTTTCCACTGAATTGGTGTTGTCTATCACTGTAAGTGCAGTATGACGCACTCAGTGAAATAGACCCTGTGTGCTTCTTTCACCTCATGCAGCTCACAGTTTCCCTTTAGGCGCAACACATCCTTTTCATCATCATCATCATCCTTTTAGGCACACATTTCTATAACTTCACGAATATTGTATAAAGACAAAGAATCATGTCGCTCAACCAACATTTGAGAAATATATAAAAGTGTGCTAGTTCACAGTGTGAGGGGAGCAAAGGCCAAAGATTCAATCTCGTGCAGACCTCACTGAAACCAAACGAACCTTTATTGATACAGCAGAAGTCACTGTGTTTGTCACTTTGCTGTGAATGCAGCTTTCAAAAAAATTCAAACAGAAGACACATCCCCGCTGCAAATACAGGCCCAAGGACACAGAAAATTATACTGTCATCAAGGACATTTTTAGGACATTTCTGTGCCCAGAACTGGATGTTTATTTTTTTTAATGATTGTAGAAACCTGTATGGAGTTTATATTGTACTATTTTCTCCACCCCAGAAGGAAACATTGACCAAGCAGAGGGAGATCATTTTTGACTTAAATTGTAACTTCGTCTTAGTTTAGAAGGCATATTTGCGTTAATGAAAAAATATGGAATTTGATTTTGTTCCCTCTTCGTATGCAATATATAAATGATTTTTTAATTCTTTCAATATACTCCTACAAACGAGCAATGGTCCTAAAACATGATTATAGTATAACAGTAAACATTTGTTAGCAAATGAGCAACAATCATAGCTAAAATTTAGAAAAAAGACACCTGTAAATATGATGTATAATGATTTTATCAGGTAAACTGTTAATCCAGACTGTGATTTTCCGATTTTCTGCATCATACTACATCAGTGTGCTGATGCTTACCCAGTGACACATGGCTGCATTTCGAACAGATGTGCTTGTGTTTGCCCGTGTATATTGGTCTGCTCTGGCTGCTCTCGCCCTGCCACGGCCTATGCCCTCTGCATATTAACTATCTACACATTACCACAGATAAATTAACTGCATTACAGAGAGCAAATGCACAGGCTCAATGTGACACTGTGAGCTTTTGTATGCTAAGCACTGCAGTGGTGTTTACTGGCAAAATATTTGACAGTCATCATTGAAGCTTTGAAAGCATGAGCTTTTTGTTGCCATCACATTACACACTGTTTGACAAGATGCCAGAACAAAGAAGAATCAACAGGATGTTCACAGCGAAGGGAAAACTGCAATAACCGCATCTACTTTCAGGAAATTAAAAATACAGCATAGTTAGTTTATAGCCCAATTGAGAAACAGATGGAACGAGGAAAGAAGCTAACGTTTATATTTAATCTTAACCAGGAACTTCTAAAGCCAAAGTTGAAATATGAAGATTTCAACTAAGCTCAGATAATTGTTTAGAATATCCTAGTAAAGTTCTGTGAGGACTGCAGTTTTTATTGCAGTTTACTGCAGTTCATATTTTGGTGCCATCAGTTAATTAAGGTGTCAACTAATCATTTACTATCACTAACATATTAACTATGGTAATAATTTATACCTAATTCAACAGCTTATAACTATAGTATGAACATTACTTAACACCACAATGTCGCCTTACTATGACAATAAATAATATAGCAAAAACCATTAAGTAATTACAAATAAATATCTTTTATTGATAGTTTCTAACTCTGTAGAGTGAACTACTCGTGAAGTGACAATTAGTAAATGTACAGTGTAGAAGTAGTGGATACACATTACTTAACTACAGCTTAACATTAATTATCTAAATTACATTGTACATTTACTGACCTTGATTATCCATGTATTAATGCTTTGTGTGACCCTTCGCATAAATTTGAAAACATTTATCCAATAAGTAACACTTTGGAAGGAGATTTACAAACTATAAAACCAAAAAATTAAGAACAATATAGGCAAAGCAGTTGGTTCTGTGACTGTGGTGTGGTATGTTGTAGAAGCATTCATTTGGAACGTTTTGAAAGACTTGATCAATGCTTACCATTGTTAGTGATTTAAAAGGCACCATGTCCTCAATATGCTGCTGTCTTTGTTTTCACATGGATTTTCCTGAAACCTTAAAAAAAGGAAATGTGTGGAATATAAGAATGATTTTCAACTTTATAATTGTAATGTAAAGGTAATCATTAATTCTGACATCCATGATTATGAATGTATATGCATACAGCATATACGGCACTACTACAACACAGTAACCTGCACTACGCCTGCATTATCATCATCTATATTCAACTGAGACCATACTACTATTTTTATTCCAAATATTGAGCTAATGTTATATTAATGATATATGTTAACATGTTACCAAAGTGTTACCAAATTTAAAAAAAAAAAAAAACACCTGCTTGATCTCTTAAAATCAGTTTCACCACTACCTTTTTTTTCTTTTTTTACTCTTTATTATATTGCTTAAATGTCAGTCGATATATTCAATGGTAATACCAGGCTGTAACCTTGTTGTTACCTTGGTAATTACATGGTTTGACCTCCTTACCCACTATTACAATGATATTACTACTTTCGGATATATAGTACGCCATAAAACTCTTAATGGAAAATGGAAACTTACTAAATTCTAGATTTATGTAATCATTTATACAAAATAACCAAATAAGCAAAATTTCATGTAATGACTCCACCATAAAAATGTAACTTGAAGTGAATCCATTATTTAATGGGGAGAATGATTGAAATGTTGTGATGGAATAGTGAAACTCTGTGAAACATGCTGTGGTATGTATTTTTTCAAAAAATGGTCAAAGGCCAAATTAAAATAACGTTTTTCATTCCTGAAGAACTTCTATTTTCAATTGGAAAAAAATAGGCTAATCAACTGTCATCACAGTGATGAATCTGCATATTTCCAATCTTAAATCGTGTTTCTCTGAGGATTTGTATGTTTTTTCTTCTTTAAATTTCACTTAAAGACAGAGGAAGTGGAAATAAGAGAAAAAGAATGGGGGAGGATGTGTGAGTTAGGTCACTAGTATTGTGGATATAAATCAACTTTATTGCTGTTTCTACCACTCACTCCTTTCCTAATGAAGCTATCAGTCCCTGCTAACAAGCCTAAAGAATTTCTCAGATATCAGGCAGTAATTGTAGGGAGACTCTGCTCTCTGCCTAATTAGTGATATTTCCTGCTGCACCAATTGGACCTGCAGCATGTGGGGAGGTGAGGGTGGTGGGGGTGGTTATTATAATCCATTTGCTGGGACAGTTCCTGTGGCAAGGCTGCAGTCTGAAATGTCTTCTGTGGGTTATTTTTAATCTCTAGGAAGTGGTAAGGAGAGGCTGAGATAAAGAGAATTTGTAGAACAGAGAGGAGAGACACTGAAACTCAGGAAGGGGAGAATAGAGCTACAGCACAGTGTCAGGATAAGGGTGCTAGAGTGTGTGTGTGAGTGTGCATGTCGTTGAGTGGAATTTAAGGTCTTGAAACTTAAAATACGTCCAGCAGGTCCAAGTGTTCTGAATCCGATTTTTTCTACCTATGTGATGCAGATGTGATTGTTTCGTGACAGTGTGAACAGCACAAATCACATGGAATCAGATCTGTTCAAATAGATTTTGGCCACTTTCATATAAAGTGGTTATAAATCAGATACAGATACAGACATGATTTTTCTAAATGTGACCGCAGTCTGAACATCTATATGACCCATATTTATAATTCACTGTAATATTGATGTCATCCTCAATTGACATGGGTCACAGTTATTCACAGGGTGGGAGTCACACAAGAAACAGCAGCAACAATTGCTCTACAAAATTCTATAATTAAACCTAATTGAACGTTGCCCTCGTTCTCTGTACACTTCTGTACACATTATGCAGCATGTAGTGTCTTGTGGTTCTTTTGTCAATGCGGGTCACATTAGTTCGCTCTAGTGTAAGACAGTAGCCACATTTTGAGAAACGTGAATAGCCACGTAAGAAGAAAATCAGCTCCACCAATTGGACCAAATTGTGCACTAAGGTTGAAAAGATATTTTAGTTGTTATTGCTTCTCACGGCTTTCAAGTTGTCCAACTTTTTGGTAGTTTTTCAATACTTCTGTTTCTTTGATTCATTTTTCTGTCTTCTACCCTTTAGCTCAATAAACAGGACTGATCCTTTACTCAAAAAGATAAAACTTGGGTATCTTTTTGGATATATTCCCATGTAAAGGAGATCCTCAGGTTAGGGATCTGTCATGCACTAGAATGTATAACTAGATGATGATGATTATGCATGCACTAATATGGACAATCTGTTCCGATACTGATATGATAAGTAAGTAACAAAATACTCTTTTAGGAAATAAAGAATTCCTGAAAAAAAAAGTGAACCTCTGCACCGTTAAACCCCACAACTGCAAAACATCAGGATTCTTTCCTTAGGATTTCCACTAGACCTGGGCTGTCAAAATTAATTTTTTGGAGACTGTTATTGATGGAATGCATAACACAGGCAGAAATCCCAGGACATGACACTGACAGTTTATTTTGCTCGCTGTATGTCATAGTACATAAAAAAAAAAGAATACATGAATGTGTTATGGAGGTCAAAATGTGATTTTCATTGGAGGTGATCTAATGCTGCAGCCTCATGTAGGCCGGTGATGTTGCCAGTGCAAAATGAGATACAACAGCATATTATCATCCACTGGTACCAATGAATGCCACCATCTTTGCCAATAAACTGATGCCAGTCAACCATGGCAATATCAGCTGATACAGTACCTATGTTGAGCCAATAAATCAATGCACCTTATCACAGTGCTAAATGAAGCTAGCATCATTTGTCTGTTGTTTGTTAGCTTGTAACTGGCAGTGACTGACACTTTGATAATGATTGTGAAATGTATTTGCTAAAATGTTAAGGTGTGTTCACACCTGCTTGTTAAAGTATTTTCACTTCCAAGTCTGCCTGGCTCATTGACTGATTTTACAAATTAAACAAAATAAGCAATTTGCCTCCGTCTCTGTGATGTACCAAATCCAGCTTGCCCAGTAATTGTTTGAATCTCAAATTTTTGGGAGATTCACATTGTCCCTTCAGTACAGGAATGGGAAAACACTTTGGCCCTGCCCCCCCCCCCCCCCCCCGTGACCCCTAACAGGATAAGCGGTAGAAAATGGATGGATGGATGGAAATACAAATCAGTACAGGTCAGATTTTTATGGGATGTGGAGAGAAAAAAACTGTGTTTAAAGGAAATCTTTTCCTTTACCAAGGAATACCTCGGTGTGTGTGTGTGGCAACCGCAGGGAGATGCCCACCGATTTAGAGAGGAAATGCTGTATCAGCCAGCTGCCGTCAATCTCTCTGTATTGCCTTGAGGCTGGGACCCTGCATATTCAAAGGAATTAGAGAGAGGACATCACAGCACTTGGCAGAGCAAGGGAACCTGGAGATGACATCCGGGAGTACCGGCATGCTGCATATAGATCTTATATCTGTTGGCAACATGGTGCTGTGGGCCTGGAAACCCAATTAGTCATCCCATCTTGCTATGTATGGCAGATCAGGGGCAAGTGGCTTGATCCCCATGCACAGTCTACCGACTTTATTCCAGGTCACTAGCAGATCTCTCTGTTGGACTTCATGCCCTACACAAAAACTAAATTCTTAACGATGTACAACATCTGGGCATCAGATAAAATCAAAAAGTGATGCCATTTTTGTGAAGGGACTCCAACTTTCTGTACAATTCATTTACTGCTATCATTTAAATTACTACTCCTTTATAGTAAATAAACATTTCTCATGTGGGAAAAAAATTTTACTAAAATTTACTTTAACACTCACTGGACTTAGGATTCAGGTTGTTTGTGTAGTTGTTAAACGATTTCATGATCTGTAATGTTTATTTTTTCTTTCTATCAAAACTTTCACAAAGGAAAACATTCGTCAAATGCAAAAGGCTAAATATAACTTGGCATATCAAGTTTATTATAAGTATATAACAGTGTACAAAATGGAAGAGACCCACATAGTTTAACGTGTATAGTTAGAGCCCTGGATTATAATGTAAACACTTTGACTGTGGTGTAGCTTCCTCCAGTCGTGAAGAGGTCAAAGACACTTTTTCCATGGTGTTGCTGGACACATGAAGAAGATGGCCGAGGGCTTGTCCATTAGGTGTCTGTCAGTCCTTCGGTAGAAAAGAAAAAAATCAGACAATGAAAAGCATTCATCGCTTTGACTAAACACAAAACATCCTCTGACTTGCTTTTCTGCAAGTCCTTTGGGTGGGATAGGCGAGAGAGGAGCAAGTGTTCAGGGATAATCTGAGTGCTCGTTCCTCGTTTTTGGCATCCCCACATGAGAAGAATATATTGTCTTACACCTCTTACCTGATGTAGCCATATGATTTTGGAGTCTTCACCACATACACACGCCATAGTTTGGCATTCTTTTTGTACAGCCTTTTGAAACTGAATGTAGTAGTATTAGCCGTGCATAAATGTTATTGCTACATATTTTTTATGTCAGACTTAATAGCTAATACAGACATAAAAAGTCTAAGCGAAGCAATAAAAAAACATTCTTGTGTGCAAATGAATCACTTCTTCTTGCCATCTGTAGTATAACATGGGTGGTCTGTTCAGGTGAAGGATGTAGTCTAAAGCAGCAAGCAGAACTCTGGCCTCATTGACAGGAGGTGAAAATACATATCTTTTGCTGGCATCCATGAGAATATGGCTGTGAGAATGGTTCAAGCTCAGCACTCAATCTAAGGTGATATCAAACAGATACAATATTTTCTGGATATTCATTTGTCTTTGTTTGAGTATTGAACATTTATTTAAAAAAAAATAGATAGGCCCAATGCTTACAAGTATAATTACTTGCAACTGGGTTTTCTAAATACTTTTTTGTAGTACAGCCTGAGAGAGCAAAGATGAAACACAATGCTATGTATGACAAAACAAACATTGAAAATCAAACTTAAAAAAAGAAGTTCTTGCGTCTCTGTCTTCGTGCACCACCACCACCAAGAATAGTTTACAATGTCCTTAAACCGCGGAATGAAAATGGCTGTGGTGAATACCTACTTCCAAAAGAGGGAAGAACACAGGGTGACATATAAGAGTGAAGGCAGGAGCACACAGGTGGACTACATTTTGTGTAAACGATGCAATCTGCGAAAGATTGGAGACTGCAAGGTAGTGACAGGCAAGAGTGTAGCTAGACGGCATTGGATGGTAGTGGGTAGGATGACTCTGGTGGTGAGGAAGAGGAAGAGAGCAAAGGCGGAGCAGAGGATCAAATGGTGGAAGCTGAAAAAAGAAGACTGCTGCGAGGACTTCATGGAGAGGTTGAGACAGGCCCTGGGTGGTTGTGAAGAACTGCCAGATGACTGAGTAACTACAGCAACAGTGATCAGGGAGTCAGGTAGGGAGGTGTCTGGTGACGGGTGATAACGAGACTTGGTGGTGGAATGAGGAAGTACAGGAGAGTATTTAGAGGAAGGAGATGGCAAGGAAGAAATGGGATAGTGAGAGAATGGAACAGAAATGACAGAAACACAAGGAGATGCAACTTAAGGTGAAGAGGGAAGTGGCAAAGGCTAAACAGAAGGCCTATGATGAGCGGTATGAGAAGTTGGAAACTAAAGAAGGAGAAGAGGATCTGCATCGACAAGGCAGAGGGATTGAGTTGTAAAGGAAATGCAGCAGGTTCGGGTAATTAGGGAGGATGAAAATGGACTAACAAGTGAGGAGAGTGTGCTGAGAAGATTGAAGGAGTATTTTGAGGAGCTGAATGAAGAAAATGAGAGGGAAAGACGGGTGGACGAGGTGGAAACTGTGAAACAGTAAGTTATAAAGTTTAGTAAAAATGAATTGAGAAAAAAGATTTGAAGAGGATGAAGAATGTAAAGGAAGTTGGTCCTGAAGACATACCGATAAAGGTATGTAAGTGTCTAGAAGAGAGGGCAGTGACGTTTTTGATGAAGCAAATTAAATACGATCTTGGACAGTGACAAGATGCCTGAGGAATAGAGGAAAAGTCTTTAAGATCTTTAAGAAAAAGGGTGATGTGCAAAGTTGTAGCAACTACAGAGGGATAAAGCTGGTAAGCCACACAATGAAGATTTGGGAAATAGTAGAGGAAGCAAGGCTAAGAGAAAAGGTGATGATTTGTGAGCAGCAGTATGGTTTTATGCAAAGAAAGAACACTGCAAATGTGATGTTTGCTTTGAGAATGCTGATGGAGAAGTATAGAGAAGGTCAGAAAGAACTGCACCGTGTCTTTGTGGATCTATGGCCTATGACAGGATGCCGATGAAGGAACTGTGGTTCTGTAAGAGGGAGTGTGGAGTGGCAGAGAAGTTAGACTGGTGCATGATATGTGTGAGAGCAGTATGACAATGGCATGTGAGTGTGAGTGACGGATGGCTTCAAGGTAGAGGTAGGACTGCACTAAGGATTGGCTCTGAACCCCTCTTGTTCGCTATGGTTATGGACAGACTGACAGATGAGGTCAGGCAGGAATATCTGTGGACGATGATGTTTGCAGATGATATTTTTAATCTGTAGTGAGAGCAGGGAGCAGGTGGAAGAAAACCTGGAGAGGCGCAGGTATGCGCTGGAAAGAAGAGTAATGAAAGTCAGTTGTAGCAAGACTGATACATGTGTGTGAATGAAAAAGGAAGCAAGTGGAAGAGTGAGGTTACAGGGAGTAGAAGAATCGTCAGCTGTCAACGTTGCAAAAATATTGATTCTGTTCTTTATACTGTGTACAAAAAAATGAACATGAGTTTCGAGAAAAAGGCAAAGCTACATATGCCAAGAGAGCTTTTGTTAGGACCGATCTGCTGTTGAAACCTCCCCAATACTTAACAATTCAGGAGGCCTAATTCTCAAATGAGTAGTCTTGAGGGGTGTAGATGCTTAAAGGCCCTTTTCATAGCTTAAAAAATGCATATACAATATATAAATAATAATTAATAGAATTTCTATAAGCATGTAAAAGACCAGATTTTGTCTATGGTTTTGGCAGGGTATTTATATTAAACACAAATAAATAAAAGTAATAAAAGTAATCATACCACAGTCATTTCCTGCCATAACAAACTGAGAGCATGTGGACATAAAATGTGGAAATTGCTTCTAGCTACCATTATCCATTCTTCAACTTTACAATGACTGTCACTAGCTACTAACTAACTAACAACACTTTTCACCATGACTCATTCAGCTGTGAAGATATTGCTTCAAAAAAAAAAACTCACTAATAATGCCCTGACAGCGATTGGACACAGTTATAATAGAACAAACAGCAGACCGTGGTTAGCAGTCCCCTTCAAGCTGAGCTTGTTTGGGCCTGTGGGGCTGCAGGGGGGGCTCCAGCTGGGGGGCTTTAGCCTTCAGGCGCTCAATGAACACAGCTTGGGGCTTCACTCCTCTCGCTGAAACAACTTCACTCCTAGGTTGGCAATTCTCGGAAGGAAAGCAGGCATATTTATGTATTACAATCGGTCACTAATGAAAAGAGACATGTTACTTACGCATGAAGAGCTAGTTCTGAGTCGAACTGAAGCCCTTTAGCATGTTGTAGGCGCCTCTAGGAAATGCTGAACCAATGTTGGACTCTTGTGCTTTTTTGCGAAAGAATGCCTTCTCTGTATTTTCCATCTGTCAAGGAAATGTCTTGTAAAGGTGAAATTAAATAATTGATCATTGAATTGAATTGAACAAATTTTTAGTCATTACTCGAGAATCATTTTACTGTGCTGATTGATCAGCACACCGAGCTGTGGCTGATCATAGACACTGACAGAGGGCTGAACCGAAACAGAGCCACCAGTGTGTGAGCATATGTTTGAATGGTTATCGTTCCCTCTGAGCAGGTCGCTCCTTAGATGCTATTCTCTGCCGTCAGTGCTTGAATTGGTAAATATGACCGGTGTTCGAAAGCGTTTCGAGGGAGACTTGGAAAGAGGTAAATAAATGTGACCCCATCTTCTGTGCTGCAGGATTGAAGATGTGTGTGAAGAATCTATCTTTCAGAGTTTGTTGCAGCAACAGTTTTTTATTCCACCACAAGTTCACAGATTTTGTTGATATTAAACCTCAGGTGATATTTAGTATGCCATGTGATGATCAATGACTGCATAGAATTTTTCAGTCTGGACAAGCATGTCACTTGCAACCACTTTTTTAATTCCATTTTATTTACTATTTAGGTGATCCGTAATTTCTTAGTTTGTAGCCTCTTTCTTTCGCCTGTTTTTTTTCTCTTTCTGATCTGTCAGGTCAGGTAAAATCAAAGTAGAGATAGAAAATTCTCACATGATCATCATTATAGGCACTAAAACTGTACAAACTGATATCAAGCTGCATACATACATACAAACCTGTTTAAATTATGTTAGACATTAAACTATAACAATTTGATTGGAGTTGCTGTACGCCAACTTTGCACAAATTAACCGTGACAGAAAGTAAGCCCATTATTCTAAATATATACGCTGTGCAAGGTTACATGAGCTATTGGAGGATAATTGTGAGAGAAGCCAGCTCCTCATTGGGAGGTGTGTTTTCTCATCGCATGGATTCTACCTACACAGGCAGAGATTTTGTTTTCAACCCCTATAGCTTGTCAACAGCCTTCAGCAAGCCTCGGCTTCAGAGCCTGTGAAATGAAAAGTGATTGAAACACGCCCTGGATGAAAGTAATTCTCCTATCTCACTGCTGTGAACTTTACACAGCTTTCCTCTATGTAAGCCAAGAGATGACGTGCTCAATAATTCAATAGTTTCAACTTTTGGTTTGTCGGCTCTTTTTTTTACACACTGGCAACTCATCCAACAACACCCATTGTACGTTTTAGATCTGTACAGGCTTTTACTTGGAATTAGCTATTGACTGCCCGTGTCACTAACTTGGTAGCATTTCTTACAACTACTGTAAGTCAACAGCGATGAGTGCAGAAGTTTTGTCCCTCCTTCTGCAGGGAGAATAATTTCACAGATACTGTTTATGTGTTGCTCCCCACTTCAGCTCTGACAAACCAATTTTTGCTGGTATATGGAAAAATGCATCTATGCCAGCAAGCCAGTAGAGGAAATCTGACACAGACAGCTGTGAAATACTGAAAGATTTATCTTAATAACAACACTGTGTGAACTCCTTTGGCCCCTCAAAATCAAAATACACATTTTCAACTTACCTGTAATTCTTTTCATCAATCTAGATTGTGTTGATGTGTTGCAGGGATTTGGAAATATCGCCAGTGAAGATCTGTGTCTAATATAGTGGAACTTTCTCTATCACAGCAGAGAAGGAAGCGTGCATCTACCCATGAATAGGACGCTATCCTTAGCTAACTAAGTCAGCTTTTATTTCAGGATGCCCTTAAAATGTGTATTCCACCTAATCAAGGCTTTCTTGTCCGTTTATGAATGGATTGTTTTTTTGTTTTTGGTTTGGGGTTTTTTTCCTGGATGAGATAATTTGATATAAAGAAAATCGTTCTTACATGAAATTTCTCACAGTCATCAATTAAGATGCCATAGTTTAAAATTAAAAACACATAGATAAATAATGATGTATAATCCTCCATGTGAGGTTGAAGACCCAATACAACACTATAGAACTGTTTGTGTAGGGGGTGGCAGGTAAAGATGTGCTGCAGTGCACAAGCAAGAAGACCACAAGCTAGTAAACATTATTTTCAAGCAGTGCTGGATTTAAAATGGGTTGCTAAATATTTAATGAGGATGAATATGCACGATACATTTAGGAGACCTCTTAGTTACACAGTTAATTTTTCGTAATGCCTAAGGTAAATATATCCATTGTATATGAACACATATGAACAAGATGAACACTATATTGAAAGACGATTTGAAATTCACAACATTCAAGTCAGGAACTTGTGCTAACCGATGAGACAACAGATATTTGGTAAGGGGGCTCCGGGCATGTCATTGTTGATTGTTGGGTCTACCCGACTGAAATATCGAACCAGCTGAAGTCTGAAATTTTGTGCAGAATTTTCTGGTCCACAGAAGATGAATCTGGAGTATAGTGATGTCTTGATTTTATGTCTGTTTACCACCAGCAGGTAAAAAGTGTACCCTTGTCCAATGACATGTCAACATACAGATGGATTTAGATAGAAACTGTTTGGACAGAGTTTTGGGAAAAATCAATTTTAGTGCTGTTTCACTTAAGCAAAAAATGCTAACATTAATAATATCACCAGCCTCAACTATACTTTTTGTTCTAATTAGCAAATGAGATGGTGAACAGAGCAAACATCAACCTTTTTTCAATTTTCAACATTGGCATCCTGTTGTCAACGTTTTCTTGATAGCGTTGATACATAAATACAGCAGACTTCCTGTCTGGTTTATTAAAGATGGGAAATGGTGAAAATTTTACCTCTAAAAACAGTGTTTTCTGTATATATGTAAACCATCTGATTTAAAGGAATATACCTAAAATTAAAGGCTTAGAATGCGAACGAATAGGTCAGACAACTGTGAATGCTTAATGTTACCAAGATAGTAAAAGTTGGAATAAGTTGTTTTTCTTTCAAATTCACCCTAAACTTTTAAAAATTGAATATTCATTTAGTTTAATTTAGTTTGTGTAAACATAATCGAAATTAAGAAAAAAAAAAAAGCTATGACAAGCATGTAAAATTGTCTTAAATTAAGTTGAACAACTTCTCATATTCTTCGTTTCTTAATCCAATCCACTCTGAAGACTAGTTTGTAAATGGAAATTGATTTTCAATAACTCAGATACGTTTAAGTGTCCACACTTGTGTTGGCTCGAGTTTTGAATGCGGATGATTTTATCAAGGATGTCATGTTGGTGCAGATCTTTAAGATACCGTTCTCTTGACTTTTGTCTTCCATTCTCAATTTCTCCATTAGCTTGTTTGGATGAGTGGAGAATTTAGCTTTGGAGCAGTGTCAGATCCCACTGTGAAGGTCAGCACCATGTCCGATAAATGTAGTGCCAAGAAAACTTTGCCTCCACCGCCCTCTCTATGTAATCTCTGAGTGAAGAAAATACCAGCTGCCTGTCTCATTTGGAGAGATAAGGGCCTGCGCCTCAAAATGCACCTGCAGGCCACCCACTGAATAATAACAGTGAGAGAATAAATACGGAGATGATAATTGAGAAAGGGAAAGAAAGTTAAAAAATCAGACTGCCCCTGCACATATTATAGCTCTACACTGACAGATCATGGAGAAACTGGTGTAAAGCAATGTGTGTGTGTGTGTGTGTGTGTGTGTGTGTGTGTGTGTGTGTGTGTGTGTGTGTGTACATGTGTGCGTGCATGCTGGCGGTCAAATCCTAGTTGTAACTCCCAGTTGTCAGGGTAAAATGAATGGCCCCTGCTATAGATTTTTGGCAGACAAGTCCCCCCACAACCATCTTATATCTATTTAACCAATAGCCTCAGCCCTTAAATTGATCTTTATCGGTGTGGAAAAAAGAAATCCCCCATGGCATCGTCGACCTTTGTGGTCCTCACCTTTCATTTTTTCTCCAGCGTGTGTGCGCGTCTGTTTTTGTGTGTTTGTGTGTGTGTGTGTGTGTCATACAAGTGGAAACTCCACGAGGGACATCAGAAAGCCTGATGGAGAGTCATTTTTGGAGCTGTCACTGTTGGAATTATTTCCAAGGTGATGGTCCTCAAGTTAGAAAGGAATTAGATTTTTTGATCAAAGTTTAACCATGACCTTGTGCTGCGTTGCATCAGACTAATCTGGCTCAGAAAAAAAACTGTCATTAACGTAAATAAGTCATCACTGCAGTGGGTTTTTTGGCATTTAAAAGAGGAAGTTGTACTGCTCTAGACAGTCAAAAAATGTTTTTGTGGATTGCTGATGAGTGGTAGACACATTTCTTTCACAGGCTGCAGTTATTCAACCTTGACAGATCATGGAGAAACTGTGAGCAAACACGGTAACTGTCACTTTAAGTATGTTGATGAGGCTAAGACTTGAGTAAAACAAAGGATAAAAATGCCATTGCAACATTTTTCACAAATAATAAATAGAAATTTTCAAAAATTTGCAGTCTTTCATTTAAAGTTTTCACTTTTGATTGATCTATATGAGTATTGATTAGAAACGTGATTAATACAATATTCACTTTCCTTTTTGGACTGCTTTGGTCTCAACCAATTAAAATCTAGATCTTCTAGATGTTCAGCTTCTTCACTATCTACTGTCATTTTTTTTAAGCTGAGAACTGCAACGAAGCAACGTTGATTTGAGCTATGTGGCCTCCTAAACCAGAACAACAGGCTAAAAGGAGCTAAAAGCTCTAATGGGATTAAGAGGACTGCAGAGTTGGTTAATTTCTTGATTCCTAATGTCAAATTTCACATTACTCAGGGGCTATCATAAGTGGATAACAATAAACGGTATTAAACTTTAATGACTGCTCTGCTCTGTTCTTTTATGTTCTTTTGCTTCTGTTTAATATGTCCACCTTTAAACTCAGCAGCACCTTGTTAGAGTAGTGTGACCGTCATAAAGTAAGACTGCAGCATTTTAACAGTGTTGACAATGTCTTCCCCATTGGATAAGACAGTGTGAAGCAGCGACTCTTATGAATTCTTCTGAATTTTGTTACATTTATTTAGGAGTTTTCTAATGTACAGCAGCAACAAAAGTAGTTCAGTGATACTGTATATCATGTGTTGTGGAGCATGTTAATGATAGGTAGGAAGTAAGAAAAATGTGTCATTATTTTCATCTCGTTCTTCTGTCCCATCCAGAAGCACACGGTACACCCTTTGACATTTTCAAAGAACAAGGATTTGCTTTATCTGCGGTTTAAAACTGTGCATACCAGTTGAGCAGATTATGTGGCAGGACTTACTTTCTAAAGCGAGAAAGTGGCAAAAGGGGTGGAAGTGTAGTAGCATCCTGTTACAAACAAATACATCATTTTCTAAACCTTAGCAAGTTGGTTTTGTGGTTAAACCTCACCTGACGTCAGTGATCTTTTCTTAAAACTAATGACATGGTTGTTGTGCCAATAACCAATATAACAAAGACGTTGCGTGTCAGCATAAGATATTTGGATTGCAATCCTTTGCAAGCCAGTTCAAGACACTGAAGAGTTCCTTGCAAATCTGGATAGGAAGTGATGAGTGAAATCCAGTATGTGACGAGCTGGCATGAGAACAGGAAAAAAATGGAATTCTTCGGATTATTCCATGAACTATATACTCGCCAATTATTGCTCATTAAAACAGCATGTAAAACAACAGTCAAGTAAAAGAAAAGACATAGCAAAGGTCATCAAAGACCGATTCTTTTTTAGTCAGTGACCGATATGTGGATTGTAAGGTCTTCTCATCAACCGATGCAACTGAAATACACTAGAGACCATTGTCTGCTAAGACACATTTTGCTACACTACATTACTCTGGTCATTAGTACCAAGAGAGCTCGCACCACTCAGCGTTACAGTCGGCAACAATTCACAGATCTGGGAGAAGAAGGCGCCGACTGTGTAATGTTTTGTCTGCAAGGCTTGTTGGAGGACAAACTGATGAATTGCTTCTGGCTAAAAACTGTTCTGAAATCCAATGTATTGTAGGTTTAACAGCAAATGGGGTGTGCACAAAGAGATGAATAGAAACAAGTGAGAAAAGAGTCAACAAACAGAAGTTACTGTAAGTATCAGTGATGATGGTGAAATTTTCTGCTGTGGTAGATATTTCCTTTTAAGGCCTCTTTAAGATTATGATCCTCACTCTCTGATCTTTAATTCAATTTATATTGGATAATTCTGTTGTTCATGAATTATATTAATTTTCTATATGTAAATTTTAAAGATCCTGACCACATGTGTAGTTAAGCAAAGACAAAACTGTTTATGTGTGGCTGACACGGTTTTTCTTTAGAAAACAAAGTGAAATTGCCACATACAAATCCATTTTAAATATTCCAGAATATATGAGTACAAACATTTTTCATTTTACAAGTTGAACCGCTGGACACAAGATGTGTCCTGTGCATTCTGATTGTGACGTGCACTGGAGGCTTCAAGTTCCAACATCCCAGTTTTGCATACTGAACAATGTAAGATGATTTGTATACAAGTTATTTGAAATGTCACAGTTCGTTTCGTTTCGTTTCGTTTTCTGCCGCTTATCCGGGTCCGGGTCGCGAGGGTAACAGCCTGAGCAGGGAGATCCAGACGCTCCTCTCCCCGGCCACTTCCACCAACTCCTCCGGGGGGACACCAAGACGTTCCCAAGCCAGCCGAGAGATATAATCTCTCCAGCGTGTCCTTGGTCTGCCCCGGGGTCTCCTCCCGGATGGGCATGCCCGAAACACCTCCCCAGGGAGACGTCCAGGAGGCATCCTGACCAGATGCCCGAACCACCTCAACTGGCTCCTCTCAACGCGGAGGAGCAGCGGCTCTACTCGGAGCCTATCCCGGATGTCCGAGCTCCTCACCCTATCTCTAAGGCTGAGCCCAGCCACCCTGCGAAGGAAACTCATTTTGGCTGCTTGCATTCGTGATCTCATTCTTTCGGTCACTACCCAGAGCTCCTGACCATAGGTGAGAGTTGGGACGCAGATTGACTGGTAAATGTCACAATTCTTTGCTTTTTAAAAGTCAACGAGCACAGGGAAAATGTGCACTTTCAGCAATGAATTGAGTCAACATTCAAGGCAAATTTTCAACTTTACTGGAGGGGGATTTAAAGATTCAGTCAGATGGCAGACATTGAAGAATAAGTTGTTATCCAGGTGGTCTGATACAATGACTCCTGGAGACCTGAACCTCTTCCCTGAGTTAATGTTGTGTGTGACCCAGACATCGCCATGTCATGTTGACATGGATGTTTCTACATCCACATTCTAAAGACACGTCTGGATGAGATGTGCAGGATTGTTACTGGAACAGGGGGACACCCCACATGCTTCATTTCTGTATTTCTTGTACCTTGGTTAGGCTGGATTGAAGTCATTTTTCCATGCATAGACAAGCACACCTGAGGCTGTTTAGCTGGATATTCAGCATCTCTGGAGACAATCACTGATGGGGAGGAATGTGGAGACAGAGGGAGTGAAAGAAAGTGAGGCGGATGAACATGTACAGAAACAACCTGACACGGAAAGCATCACTGGGCCCCTTCAGCCTCGATCATTGCAATCTCACTAATGGGCCTGTCAGGCTGCGGACAGCAGCCTTAATCAGCACGTAGACAAACAGCGTCTGCTCCCCATGTGCCACATATATCTTTAAACATCAAGGCTTAGGGAGGCCTGTCTGCTCTTGCTGCAGCTGCACATAGCGTACCTTTGTGTGTTTGCATGTGTAGTCATGCAGGCGGGCTGGATGAAGCAGGATGAGGCAGATTGGAGGGCACCGCCGAGCTCAGTTTCAATGCTAAGGTGTGGGGAATCGTCATTTTAAAGTAAATTTGAACTTCAGGAGAACTTTAACTTTCGTAGTCGTCTGGCTATGATATAAGACCTGATATGTTCCATCTTCTTTATCCATTGATCCATGACTGAGTGATGGGAATAGATGTTTTTTACATTCCAGTTTACTTTTAAATATTTTACAAAGGGATTGCACATAAGTAAAGTTGTAAAAATCAGCGAAAAGATAAATGCCCAAATTGAAAGAAAAAGAAAAGCAAGACAATAAAAGCAAGACAAGAGAACAATAAAAAATAACAAGTTTTATATTTGTTGGCATTTTGCATTTATTACACAGACACTATATAGATACAGGCAAGAAAAGGATAAGACATGCAGCCATCAGTCCATCAGCATGTTCCATAGTTTGATCAGGTTGGATTGAGAGTAGCCTGACAACACAGGTGAGCCCCTCTGTTGTTAACCTCATTGTTAAATATCAGCTCAGGATGAAAACACTTGATGCCTCATGTTAGATCCCATTGCACATTGCCAGCGGCTGATTTGGAAAATATGTTTTCAGATGCCTTTTAAAACCCCATTCAGGCTTTTTCTTTTTTGCCGTTGCTCATTGAGTCTCGTCTTCCTTTGAACGCTGCACCGATTAAGGAGAGGGGTGAGGTTAGGGGATGGTTTAGCATGCCTGGCCTGCAGCATACACAGCAGACCTCCTTATAGTGTGAAATGCATCAAGTCAGCACCATTAACAGGTAAAGCTTCTACCAACTGCAGTGCATCCTTGTGAGCAACACTGAAACTAATGAAAATTCCCAGCAGCCAAACATTGCATTGCAGCGTGTGCTATGCATTCTGGAGCTGAATAATTCCTTTAGCTGTCATTTTTCTACAGTCTTACGTTCTCAAACTCTGTAGCATCTTCATTTAAATGGCAAGTACTTGTGTCTTCTGAACGTGGGTTTACTGAGTAAAGGTTTGGTTTAAATGTATCAAATCTTAACCAGTACACATATTAGTAATTAGCAGTAAAGGATGTTCTTTTCTCACTTCATTCTTTCCCTGTTACTGACAGAATGTAAGGATGGTGATAAATTGCAGCCTACTGATTTGTTGCAGCAGTAAATTCATGAATTTTAAATTGATACAGGGATGCCGTGACAGTTGTGGCCACACAGGGATGAAATATTAACTTCTCTACTATCAAATCGTGAAAATTATTTTTCCCACAGTACCACGGCTAACAGAACATTCTAACTTGTTTTATAAATCCGTTCAGAAGATTTGGCAGATCGTGCTGTGACATGGACTCACACAGGAGTTCAAATGTTACTCCACTGCTATGCCTAAACATGCTAATGCATAGTCTTCCACACTACCCACGCGGAGATTTCTTCCTGTCCGTTTTGCACACATTCATACAAATTTACACAATGTATTCTCTGTGCCTCTATTGCTCACATCCTCCATGCTGAAACTATCTCAGCGTGGCTATGTAGCTGAGGCAAAGATGCACACTTTGTATTTGCATTTTACTTTGGCTGGATTGGCAACTGCCGTGAAATATTAGGCGCAAGCTGCATGTGGCTGTCTGGTAAGGCGTCGCTTCACGCGCATGCAGAGACGAACTGCACATCCCATCCAAGATCTTTGCCTGTCACACAGATTTGTTTACGCGCTGTGATGTATTTGATTTTGTAGGATTGGAGTTCAGAATGCATCACACAGAGAGACACGCAGCATACCCAGAGTACTGTTTATCTGTGTCTCATTCCCTTTCCTCGTTGCCACCTTTAATTCTGTTTATCATTTTTCTCCCCTGCATACAATAGAGGCAATCTCTCTGAAATTCCCCCTTTTAATGCATTTTTCCATCTCACTGCTCTCCCATTAACAAAGGTACTGCCAGCTAGAATATCCTAAATTCTCAGATCAGCGTGGGCTCATGATTATATACCGTATAATGTTCATCTAAACCAAGCAGACATAAAAGGTTAGGTATGATTTACCCTGCTTTTGTCTGCAGGACGCTGAAGCATGTTCGGTACCTTGATATTTTCTGCATCCATAACCTGCTGCAATGTTAATAATCCACCAGCATCATCTAGTGGCTGAGAGCTGGAACTTCTGAATTACTGGCGTCACAGTAGAGTCCCAGTAAATGCTTATTATTCCACACAGGAGGGGATAGAGATGGGTTCATGCTGGGAAATGCAGGAGCATTTAGTTTAAAAGCCTTGCTTTAAAAAAGGAGACAGAGGCTAAAATCATAAGGCTTTGATCACAAAGATGAATGGTGATTTAATGAGTAATCTTTTCACAAAGGGGTGTGATGAAAGGCCGTATAATGGACAGGAACCAATAGCTTATAAAAGACAGGAAATGAATATTGGGGCATATTAACACAAGCAGCATCTGAAGCTCACATGATAAAGTCTCAATTCACCTCACTTTCTCCTCTTCTCTGTCATTACCTTAATCTTTTAAAGACTCCAGAATATTTTTTTGTAAACAAGAACTGGAGTTTTCTCTCAGTGGTGGTGGGGGTTATTATATGAATCTGAATAACTCTGAGCTCCATCTGTTGTGTACTACAGAGATGTTGAGTCATGTTGAGAGGTCAGAACCGCCCCAAATACCCAGCTTGAAGCCGAAACACGCACAGGCACAAATGCACGAATATACAGTCTACTAATACGTGCTTATGCTCTGAGTCTCCCTTCATGCATCTGTCTTGTGTTTACAGTTTAGTAAAGCCTATGAGAGCTCACCTGGTATCAATGATTGCTTTTTAGGCTGTGTCCATGCCTTCCGTTATGGCTTATATCCAAATATCCTAAAATGTGAAGGCTCAGAATGACTAGGTTAGAAGAGTACCCTGATGATTTAGCATTGAACTCCTGATATTATGTTATTGTTAGACTCAGAATAACCCAACCAGTCATCCTTTTTATACCACACATGCACTTTCTCTGCAAAACCCTGATGGCTACTATTACCCATCGTGTAAGTCAGCTGCTGACACATTATGGAAGATTTGGTTGCTATGCTAGAGACTGGAGCCTGGAGCTAGTCTGTACCAGAGCTCTCCAACAGAGATTAGGCAAACTTACTTCTTTTAAACTCCACACCCACAGGCCACTTTCATTTTCAAACATAGTCTGCAAATCTAACACACGTGGCATCACTTGTGGCAATTTTTTGTCTTTCTGATTTGTACTTAACATAGCACATTGTAAAGTTACAACAGGCTTTCTCGCATATGCAGCAGACAATGACAGACTGTAAAATCAATGACATTTTAAATTATTTTTTTTTACCACTCCAGGAGCTTAAAAAAACTCTATCTCCTTATGTACACATTAAGGAGATGCAGAGCTGCATAAGACTTTGATTTGAACCATGTTTCTGAACACCTGTCAAATATAAATATAAATATTTGCTGTCATTTTATGTGGCCTAAGCTGCTATGTATTGAGTTTTCTTTGCCAGCAAGTTCAGTTTGTCCATATTCCATTTCATGTTGGTTAGGGATTAGTCAGGATTTTCGAACATTCTAAAAATTCTAAAAATTTGGAAAGTGCGGTCAATTTTTTGGTTTGTCTGAAAACATGTATTTTCCTGTTGTTTTACCCAGTGCCTGTAAAAAACACGATAACTGGTGATTACGCCCAGTAAAATGTGCGTAGCACAGCCTTTTCGACTCGAGATCAGCATTGCATTTGTCCAAGTTCTGACTGCCACTACATCCTACAGTAGCTATACAAATGGCAGAAACACGCAAAGACCACTACAGCCATCATAAAAGTCTGTGTTGAAATTATTAGCATACAGTCTTGGTAGCGGAAATAAACAAATCAAATTTTTTTTTTATTGCTGTGGTACTGCTGTTAGCCACTGTAATCTATTGGTTTAACAGATCCAGTGAGTAAAGTAACAAGTGAACCAATAATATATCAATGTTAAACAGTTATCCCCCAAAATTTGGATTCAATATGTGGTGATTTTGTATAAAATCATGTTTGGTCGCGGTGGTGTCTTCAGACCGAGCTGTTTGTCCATTTTAATATCCTCTCATCACCTGGCCAACAGTGAGCACTGAACTGATATAATCATCTGATATAATCGTCGCCAATCTTCTTTGCCCTAAAAGGCACCCAGCTGTCCTAATATAACTGCCACATCTCATTTCCATCCGCCTGAAGATGCCTAGTGACAACCAACTAATGTGAGCTGATTAGTGGGAAGTGAGCTAGTTTTTACAAGGATATATTACAGCTGGTGAGGACATTGGCATTCTTAGCAATACTAATCTTCAAGTCTGTGAATGCAAATAGTTTGTGCTCAATCATGCAACTAGGTTCTAAATTGGATTGTTCTGGATCTGGATGCATTACTCATTAGGTTACCTCTACTTACCTCTTACTACAACTTATCAGGGTCAAAATGTGTTGTGTGCCCATATTTTATGTTCCCCTGTTATGATCCCCACCCCTCTATCAGACCTCATTTACCCACATCTTCCCCTGGTTGGTACAGACTTATCTTTCCATTTGGTTCTGTGGCCCAATCACACCACCCTGCGACAGCATGCTAACATTGTCAAAGACGTGAACAAATGCACACACAGCTGGCGATGGAAGTGCAAATGAACAATATTATTAGACCTGTACACGATGGGGTGCATATACACAGAGTTGTACACATATAAACACACACACTCACATACAAATACAGCTATTTGTTTTGTTTACAATCCATTACTGGATGTGGGGGCAGCTGTGTTCTCAACAGAGGCTTTCATTCAGCACAACTGACTGTTCCATTTCCCAGGTCTGGTATAATTTGTCTTTGTTTAGCATATTGTGGTACATTATGCGGCCCCAGTGCTCCTGTTTGACATTTATTTAAGTTTTGTTGTCCCTTCCTATCATTTGTCCTTGCTCAAGTCTAGTTGTCTATCTTTGTGAGGGGCTCAGGTGCACCATGGTCTCCGTATCTCTACATGGTCATGTTATTTGGCTTCCTTTTTCTGCCTGGTTATTTCCTCTCTATCTGTCACTTCACAGCGTGCCTTCCAGTGAGCCAGTCTGTTTTTGTTAGATTCATCAAGCCTCTTTTCCAAATCAATATTTAAATCTAGCCCAGTATCGTTTCAAACCTCGCATTTTTCTAATTTCTCTACACAAAGTAAAAACTTACACTGTAATATCTCATTGGAAGATATTATAATCAGGCAAAAATCCACTATTTTTATGAAGTATTTTTGCTCTTCCTCCTCACTGAGTTTGAATGTTATGGTATTAACAGTAGCTTCATATATCATTTGACCTTTGTTATACATCTTGTTGAGGTGTGCTCAGATATTCCTAAGTATTGCCAACAAACTTTAAAGATTTCAAATAAGAAATGTGTAATTTTGCTATTTATTGATGTAACAGTGTGTTTCGTTTGGTCTCACATTTCTAGCTAAAACTTTAAACTATGAATTTGTATGCAAATATTCACATCAGTCCGTTCAGTTATCAATGGATCCATGCACATAAAAACCCCAACATTCCAAACTACTTCGATACATCATCAAACGCTGGTGCCTGCCCACAGTATAGATCATAAACTCCACCATCCACATGTTAGCAGATAGGACATGGGGAAAACTAAAAACTCAAAGTAGACATCAAAGAGATCTTTCCCTTTTTTCTAAAATGATTTCTGTCATTTTAGGTAGGTCAGTTCTATCTCGCACAGGCTCCGCCCTCTGCTCGACTTTATGGGTACTGCTCTCCTCCTATTACGATCCTCCTCTGGTTCCAAGCATTTACAAGGCTGGCAAACTGTCAAACCTCCTTTTTCTTTTTAGTGATCAGTAAGTCGTTCACTTGAAGACTTCTAAACGATCATCACAGACAGTCTGGTAGATGGGGGGAATTTCATGCATATTGCATGAAAACATTGCCCAGCAGGGGGGCTCCAGCGTTGTTTAGAGAACAAGGCTTACAAAGCATGATGTGATGATGTCATGTTTTTGTTCTCTCCAAATTTCTGATAATGGTTTTGTTTTTTATTTGATCTTATAAAACGTGGGGTGACCCATCATGACTGACAGCTGTGCCTTACACACAAGTGTGTTGGCAGTAACTCAATAACCCGGAAAAAGCATCCGATCACTACTTCACAGCATCTGTCTCCAAATGATGTGACCAGTGGAACAAGGCAGCCTTCATATCCAGGATATTTTAAATTTTTGTACAGTGTGAGGACGTGGAGATTTGTCATTGGTTTTTATTGCTTACTGGTTTGACTAATAAACCCTTTGTCTCTTAGAATTTCTGTATCCTGTGTTTGAATGAACCCTAACCAGGCTGATTGTTTCTTCCTCTTAACTCCAAAAAAAACTAGCGTCCTTCAATTGACAGAATTAAAATTTCCATAACTTGTCGATCACATCGCTTGGAGAACCTGTGAGACTTAATGACTCCGTAGGCGTCAACAGGCCAAAGTGTGTGTTCATTTTAGAGGTGGTTGGGAAATGAGCTATAATCAATATGGTGTTAATTGCTAACACACCTGCTCCAAAGCAAACACAGGGTTACTGTAACTCTTTGTTTCTCACCCTCTCAGCCAACCACATTCAGCTATACACAAATTTAAAAAAAAGAAACCCCACAAAACAAGAGCTTTTGCTTTTGTATTTTGCTACCTTGTATTGTTATTGTTTAAGTCAGAAAGAGACGCGGTATTTGTTCTCTAAGTTCTTGAATGCAAGAAATTATGTGCAAGCTTATTGGTCTTTAAGGGCTAAGAGGGTGTGACTGTGATTGTAATGAGAAATGGAGTTGGCTTTGAGGCAGCAAGTTCGGGGACTTGTACATTTATCCCATCTTTCCTCAATAGAATAACCGTTGTTTAAGGTTGCATTGATACTGAAAAGAAGTAGGGATAATTGACATACATCTGTTTTACACTGAATACAAAGAAAACTGCAAAAAAGGTTTACTTTAACAGAGTCCTGAAACCAACAAAATGAACAGCAATTAATCCTATTATACACTGAAACAAACAAGCTCCTCTGCTTTCATCCCTCTGCAAATGTGTTGGTCCCTGATCTTTGTCCCGTGACTCATAAAAGTGGGTTGTATTCCATCAAAGACAGCTCACACAACAAGGGTATTCCCTAATTGCTACTTGAGCTTTTAAATTACTCGTTTTCCCCACAGCCTCACCATCTCCCGCAGTGGCCATCAAATCCCCCCATTTAAATAAAAAAAACTGTGTCAATTTCTTGCAGTAAGCATGTTTCCCTCTCTTGTTGTTACAATTGGGTTTCCTATTCTGTGTGAGGAAAAAAATGCATTTAATGAGGAATATTTGATTCACAGTTTTAGATAATGCACGTGAAAGGTCAGCTTTTTGGAGCCTGATGAATATAGACCTCTGCTCAAAAGGAAATGCCACAAGTGTAATCTGTAATCTGTAATTTGCGTCAAACCATTCAAAATCAATCTGACTCTTTGTAATTAATGGTACAATTGTTGGTAGATTTTCCTGAAGAGTACACGTATACTACAAGCAACAGAATAAAACACCCAATTGTATTACTCTTAAATCCTTTGACATGTTACCATTTCTGTGATTTGATTGATCCAGATTTTGTTTCGTTTAGTTGGTAATGTAGCAATGACTCATATTTGCTAAAGAGTTTAGGAAACACTATGGTGCACTCTGAATTCATTAACATTCACATTTTCATTTTGCAAACTTGGGGATTTTATGGAAAAAGGTTTAATGCTAAAAATATTGCAGTATTGTTTTATATGCTTCGCTTAGTTTTCCTCTATTACAGGTTTCTTTTTAGCAGTCATTTAATGACACACAACCAGAGAAATAGTAGAATGAGCTGCTTGTCTCTCAGAGAACCCAACTTTGGATATTTGCACAGTTCTTGAGGACGGAAACTTTTCAATCCACATTTGTTGATATTTGGTGAACTTGGTTCAAAGGATTCCTTCATTGGTTGTAAACTTATGTTTTGGCATCAGGCATCAGGTGTGCACAAAGGTCAGAGCTCAGTTGTGATGGTATGCAGAAACTTTCCTCTGAAATGATTTTAATTTCCCACTCATACATTATTTATCAGATTTTCACCTCATTAGCCCCAAAACAAAAAATCCCAATAAAAGTTTTGTTGCAATAGATAAGAGAATTTTGAAACAAAATTCAATCGCTTTAATTAATCTATATCTATTGTGTGTTGTTTCTATTGGGCAAATAAATGGCCTAATATGACTGTAGGGAGGTGGAGACTGAGTCTGTAATCATTACAGTACAAAAATGTACAGGGGAAAGGACAACCAAATGAAGAAAAGATCCACAAACACTAACATCTGCATTTGATTTTTTTTACTATATAATATCATGTATGTGTTATGTACATGAAATCAGTACTTAACATTAATATTTGGATTTCTTAATCTCAACTGACTGGTTTACTGGATCTTCCACTGCTGTTGACCTCTACGTTCCAATAACAGAATGTAACAGCAGGAGATGCATTAATACAATATAAACATGTCATTGTTCATGTCTTCCCATTTACCTTTTTTGCCAGAGGGAACACTTAGCTCTTTGTAGCTGTAGCTATGGCCCAAATATTTGCACTCCTACTTGTATATTCTGCCTGTACTGCAGAGGAGCTAAAATGCAGACGGAAGGTCTGGGAATGTGGCAACACATTGGCACTTTGTAGTTTTGCCATGTTGTTACAAAAAGGGAACGCATATGTTAAATCTCTCAGTTCAGGTATTTTCATTCCCTCACTCCCTTATCTCATAACTATCATCATGTGATCTCACCATCTACCTCTAGTTTGTTTATGTCATAAAGGATCCAATCTCCTTGTCCTATCACAGGTAACTCACCTTCGGAGGAGTCAGAGGAGCGTGACAAGGAGCCCAGAACGCTGACCTACCCGGCATACATCGCCAGTCTGTTGGACACAGGTGCAAAGCGCATGGCAGCTGGCGTCCGCATGGACTGCACCAGCCAAGGCCAGTGTCCGCGCTCCTGTCACCTCTGTCACATGAGCCCGAGAGCAGTGCAAGGGCGGCAGCAGTCAGAGCCCGTCCTGCTGCAGATAACCAAGGCTGCACCCATCTACGAGCTGGTGTCCAACAATGAGACCTATCAGGTTTGCACAGCACTGATCTGTAATTATGTGCAACTGTCTAGTGTCTGAAAAGACCAATTTTTTACAAAGTGCATTATATCTTTTGCTGTTACACCTTGGAAATTGGTATCTACAGTTTCTCTCATCCTCCTGAACTGATTTATTCACCTTCCATGTGAATGATTAAAGGGAGGATTTAGTGCCCTCATCATGCCAACATCAAGGTAGTTTTACTTTGATGTGGAGAATGCAAACATTTCCGCCAATTTCTCATCTGAGCTACTTTAACATAAGAGGACAGCAGCTATTAATACAAAAAAAAAATCCAGGCATTAGTCTGGGTGTGTGATCATTAAACCTCAGTCAGTCTTAACTGGCATCCTGCAGTAAAACCCACCACATGTTTGTGACTGTATCCATCAGGGCCTTGTTATAAAACTGTGCCAGAATACTTTATAGGGTCTTTTCCTTTTGCAGTATCAACCTTTCCCTCAGCTGGAAGCTTTCTGTGCCAAAATGCACCATGTTGTGCTGTGACTTATTTTACTCCATCGATACTGTGCATCAAAATGCTGCTTCTACTCCTCCAGCAGCAGGAAAGGTCAATACGGCGCTGTGGTGTCAGGCTTTCATCCTTAAACTCAGGCAGATGGATACAGTGACTATTATTGACAGGTCGTGTGGAGGCTGCTACTACATTAATGCTGTTACTTAGGTGGACACGTACATCTACAGGCAACATTTTTCAGCAAATGCACTTCTTGGCTTAATCCCTATTTTACATATTTATTAGGGGTGTACATTAGAACTGATTGGAGCCAAAATTTTCACTACACAGTTATGAGCAAATGAATTTCCAATATAATTATAAGAATATCTAGAAAAAACTTGAAAGAAACACAATTATGCTGTAAGTCAAATTCATCTTAAAATGTTCAGTGTGTGTTTGTTTTTTTGGGGGGGGCGTGCAGGGTTGTTTTGTTTTGTTTTTGCAAATGACACTGAAAATACAATTTAAGGGAGGTGGAGGGAATCTGCAATTGAAATTACAATTACAATAGCATACAAAAATAACGAAATAGTGCAAAGACAACCGGAGTAATAAACCAAAGATCCTCCCAACATAACATGAGACTTCTGTACTGATTATTAGTCTTATATACCTTTCATTATTTCATTATTATTGACACTGAATTTTTCACTACCATGATAAAAGATATAACTGGACACTCCGACGATGTATATACAGTACATTTCTGATGCCTGCTTTGTATGATATATATATACATTCTATACATATATGACATTAATTATGATTATTTTACAATCTTACTTTTTTTGTCATTAAAGAGTAAAAATGTTTATTTTGAGAACTTCAAAACCTCAATCAGGAAATACTCAGATATAAACAGACAGTTAAGTGGGAGACTAACAACTGAAAGATAGGATGTCGTTCCTTGTCTCTCTCTACAAGGCATAAAAACCCCCAAAACAATGAAAAACATAACAAAGGAATTAATGGACAGATTTATCATTTGAAATGAAAACCGATATGTACTAAACTATAATGTTGCATGTTCCAAAGGGTTTTGAATGAAGGTCTCACATGTGTCTCTCTTCATAGGCTCTTCAGGAGGCCATGAAGAGCATACTGTGGTGTTCAGGGAAAGGTGATGTTATCGATGACTGGTGCCGGTGCGATTCCAGTGCTTTTGGCACAGATGGATTGCCCACCTGCGCCCCACTTCCTCAACCTATGTAAGTAACTAAACTTACATTCCTAACACACCACTCAAAAATTGACTATAATAAGTATTAACTGTGATTTTGATCTAGAACTCTGTCCTGCTTCAGAGGTTTATCGTAATAGGCTTTTGGGATTCATTATTTTTATAAGGACCAAATATTACAGCCAGAATGCTGAGTGGCTCTGCTGGGCTCAAGCAGAGGGATTCGGGGGAATTTGATAAGAATCTTAGTGAGATGTGACTGCTAATATTTCCTGTTAGAATGAGTTCAAACAGCATCAGGTGCACGCTTAGACAGTAGTGACCACCGAAGAAGTCACTATAAGAAGAGACGTAAAACAAATACAAATAGGTCCGACCTATAAAGCAACAAGAAATGACTGCAAAGAGACACAGAATCATCTTTAGGACAAACAAGAAGTAAAGAAAGTCACAAAGTGATTACAAACAGACACCAAACTACTAAAAGAAACAGGCAAAGCCCCAAAAATCCCACAACCAGAGCTCGCCAGTGGAGCACCACAACATGAAAAGGAAAAGTAAAAAATAAAAAATAAAAGCTGTTGTGACATTGGGCGCGTGAGTAGGAAGCAGGCAGTTGAGATGGTCTAGCCTGCTTCACAAATAAGTTTCTCTGCAAGTCTGTAAACTGCAGTCTTGAGCTCTAATGAGCCACAAGCCTCAGGCAGTATTCAGAGTCCGTTTAGTTCATTTACATTTGTCTGACAAACAAAAAACAATTATTAAGTCACGCAACCACTACAAAGAGACACAAAACTACAATGTAACACCAAATGACTGCATAGAAACACAAAACAGAAAGACATGAAAAACAATTACAACAAGTTGCAAAACAACTTTAAAGGCTGCAGCGTATGTAGTCATACTAGTCTGTGTAGTCTACTTGTCTTTCTATCTATTATGTTTGGGGGTGGTTGTTTGTCCAAGGCCAGGGGTCCATTTTCCACTAACCTGTCCATGATCAACATTCATTGATTTATTTTCTCCTGTCAGATTTGTAGGAGATGCTGTACATTTTGGTTTGAATGAAAACACACATGGGTCTCACAACACATGGTAGCTGCCAATAATCAGGACTGAGTCCAGTTAGCACAACAATGTTTCACTCATAGCCCTGATTTGTCATCTTTGTCACCAGGCTGAAACTGTCTTACACCTACGAGCCCAGCAGCTCATTAGTTATCATGGAGTGGAACCACACTGAGCCACCAATCGGTGTGAGGATTGTTGACTACCTCATCAGCCAGGAGAAGGTGACAGAGAGGAGCGACCACTCCAAAGTTGAGACAGGTACATCATGTCCTCATTGAGAGTTTGTCCATTAATGATACAAAGAGGTGGAAAGAAAATTGTGAAAACATGGCCTGTGTTCCCAGGCAACTGGTGATGCCAGTAGTGGTTAATGAAAAGATTGAAGGTCCAGAACGTAATGTCATAAAGAGTAATTCTTTTTAGGACTTGACCATTCATTTGCAGTACAGCTCTCTTGGACTCTTCTTCACTTACTGCAGATCACTGCATTTGTTTCCAGTGTTCACTGAACCAGCAAGAAGGACTGTAGATGTTTTGGAGATTGGTAATGAGTAAGTCAGTTGGCCTTAATTTGTATGGGCAGCTGTTGACCAGTGTTTGTTTTTTATACAGGCTCAAAGCATGAATTCCCAATTTGTAAGCACCATCTGGCCATTTAAAGCTAATTTTTTTAATCTACTTTAACACCTGGAAGGAATCCTGGTCCAAAGGTGATAAAGGGGGGGATTTCATCATACTGTAAGTTTGAACCCCTTTAAATTGCTGTCATAGGAAAAGCGAGTGTAAGTGTAAAGTGAATTTTGCTTAAGCTTTACATGCATATATTGTTTGTAGTGTAGAGACACACGAGGCAACGAGGAGGCAATTTATTTGTGCAGTAATGACCTCATCCATAACAGTTACAGTTCTCTGCGCGCGCTGAAGTTTATTGTAGCTTGATGACAGCAGAAACTATCTTAGTCAAAAAAATGTATCATTTATCAGTGTAGCCGATTCAGAAGGGCAAGGGCCACAGGTGAATGTTGTCCTTGTTAGTGCTGTTTTACTGGAAAGGATCTAAAAGTTCAGCAGTAATGTCCATTTTAGCTGTAGAACCCACATCTCTTATCTCTGTCAAGTATAACGGTTTTCAATGGTGTAAACACTGCAGAGATTATTGTAGTGCAACTGAAGAGCAGAAACTTGACAACATGCCAACATGACGTGACAGCAGCATTAAACTTGGAGGGATGCTCATGTCCTCCCTCTCTCTCCTCCAGTAATTCAGGAGCATTATACATTGCTGAGCCTGTAGCTTCATCACAGAGAACAGTAGAAACAAAAGTAGGGCTTTCAGAACTTGGCGCAGGTTCATTCTTTAAGAGTGCAGAGTTTAAATTGCAGAGAAAAGTGCCAAAGAGCAAAGTGTAGTCACATCGGCGTCTTCTTCTGCAGTTGTTTTAAGGAAATTAGACAAATCTGCACATGACAAAATGCTGCTATTCTGATTAAAACCTGGTGCATGTATACGCACGTCATGATCAGATTATATGATTTAGTATAAACAGTGGATTTGGAATATCCAATCCCTCAAATTTTTAATCCGAATAAGAAATTTTGCGCAGGTAAACATAGCTATTGATCGGTGATGAAAAAGCATAAATTACAACGAATGCATCCACCACCCAGTCTGAAATTGAGTCAATTAAACACTGTATTAAGGACATGGAGGGAGGAATTTCAGCATGGTCGGATGAAACGGCGGCTTTGCAAGCCACAGTTTTTTTACAGTAGCCATGTTTAAAAACATATTGGAACAGTTGCAAGAAAAAATATGACAATATCGGGGGGGCGGATGATGAGAAGGAATATTTGTATTGTGCAGGTTCTTGAACAACCTGGGTCCAGTTCACCTATATTGGTGTCCAAACTCCTGAAAGAGTTGCTGCAACTGGACAACGAAGTTAAAATAGATCGCTCACACTGCAGCGTTGTACCGAAAAATATAGGAGGCAAGCTACACTACGACTGAGATGGGGCAGAGGTTTTAAGGAAAGCTGGAGACTGGGCCCCGCTCAGCTACAACGGAAACCACATCGCTATATTCCCTGATTACACCACTAATGTCGCCAAGGTCAGAATTGAAGGTCCAGAACGTAATGTCATAAAGAGTAATTCTTTTTAGGACTTGACCATTCATTTGCAGTACAGCTCTCTTGGACTCTTCTTCACTTACTGCAGATCACTGCATTTGTTTCCAGTGTTCACTGAACCAGCAAGAAGGACTGTAGATGTTTTGGAGATTGGTAATGAGTAAGTCAGTTGGCCTTAATTTGTATGGGCAGCTGTTGACCAGTGTTTGTTTTTTATACAGGCTCAAAGCATGAATTCCCAATTTGTAAGCACCATCTGGCCATTTAAAGCTAATTTTTTTAATCTACTTTAACACCTGGAAGGAATCCTGGTCCAAAGGTGATAAAGGGGGGGATTTCATCATACTGTAAGTTTGAACCCCTTTAAATTGCTGTCATAGGAAAAGCGAGTGTAAGTGTAAAGTGAATTTTGCTTAAGCTTTACATGCATATATTGTTTGTAGTGTAGAGACACACGAGGCAACGAGGAGGCAATTTATTTGTGCAGTAATGACCTCATCCATAACAGTTACAGTTCTCTGCGCGCGCTGAAGTTTATTGTAGCTTGATGACAGCAGAAACTATCTTAGTCAAAAAAATGTATCATTTATCAGTGTAGCCGATTCAGAAGGGCAAGGGCCACAGGTGAATGTTGTCCTTGTTAGTGCTGTTTTACTGGAAAGGATCTAAAAGTTCAGCAGTAATGTCCATTTTAGCTGTAGAACCCACATCTCTTATCTCTGTCAAGTATAACGGTTTTCAATGGTGTAAACACTGCAGAGATTATTGTAGTGCAACTGAAGAGCAGAAACTTGACAACATGCCAACATGACGTGACAGCAGCATTAAACTTGGAGGGATGCTCATGTCCTCCCTCTCTCTCCTCCAGTAATTCAGGAGCATTATACATTGCTGAGCCTGTAGCTTCATCACAGAGAACAGTAGAAACAAAAGTAGGGCTTTCAGAACTTGGCGCAGGTTCATTCTTTAAGAGTGCAGAGTTTAAATTGCAGAGAAAAGTGCCAAAGAGCAAAGTGTAGTCACATCGGCGTCTTCTTCTGCAGTTGTTTTAAGGAAATTAGACAAATCTGCACATGACAAAATGCTGCTATTCTGATTAAAACCTGGTGCATGTATACGCACGTCATGATCAGATTATATGATTTAGTATAAACAGTGGATTTGGAATATCCAATCCCTCAAATTTTTAATCCGAATAAGAAATTTTGCGCAGGTAAACATAGCTATTGATCGGTGATGAAAAAGCATAAATTACAACGAATGCATCCACCACCCAGTCTGAAATTGAGTCAATTAAACACTGTATTAAGGACATGGAGGGAGGAATTTCAGCATGGTCGGATGAAACGGCGGCTTTGCAAGCCACAGTAGCCATGTTTAAAAACATATTGGAACAGTTGCAAGAAAAAATATGACAATATCGGGGGGGCGGATGATGAGAAGGAATATTTGTATTGTGCAGGTTCTTGAACAACCTGGGTCCAGTTCACCTATATTGGTGTCCAAACTCCTGAAAGAGTTGCTGCAACTGGACAACGAAGTTAAAATAGATCGCTCACACTGCAGCGTTGTACCGAAAAATATAGGAGGCAAGCTACACTACGACTGAGATGGGGCAGAGGTTTTAAGGAAAGCTGGAGACTGGGCCCCGCTCAGCTACAACGGAAACCACATCGCTATATTCCCTGATTACACCACTAATGTCGCCAAGGTCAGAGCGGCGTTCACAGATGTCAGGAAAGCACTCCAGGGATGGCAAGAAGTCCGTCATGGGGTGATCTACCCAGCTAAACTTCAGATTACGTGTAATGGGGGTAAGAAGACTTCCTGGATGCGCCCGAGGCAATGAGCTATGTTAAGAAACCTTTTACAGGAGAAATGCAGATGGACACTGGACTTACATCCCCTCACATCTGAGACTGAGGAGGTGGAGTGATAGCTATTACACCGTGGATTACATATCGGTCAATATGCTGTTGTGGGTTATATTCTAAGTTGTCTGATGTTGTGATAGCTCTGTGGGAACCAGTGTGGGAGAGTTAAGGTATTTCCTAACAACCCATCAAGAATTTACGAAAGTTAAAAAAATCGCTCTCAAATTGAATTCTTTCAATATGTACAATCTAATCATAATATTAAAAGAGTCATTTTCCAAAAACATGCAAGGGTTAGCTACTTGGTTGCTCTAAATTGCCCATAGGTATGAATGGTTTTATGTCTCTCTATATATATCAGCCCTGCCATTAACTGGTAACTTGGCCAGGGTGCACCCTGCCTTCACGTAATGACACTGGGACTGGCTCCAACCCCCTGTGACCCTACACAGGATAAATGGGAGAAAATTAATGAACGTGAATATCTGGGAACCTAAGAGTGGCCTACACTTTGCAGACCCCCTTTGATCTTTGGCGCCCCACCTGAGGGGGGCTGGGACCCCAGGTTTGGTGCCACTGTTATAAGGCATAGAGCGCCCGATATTTTAAACCCTCATAAAGTTATATTTAAAAAAATATATGAAAATATATAAATCCCCCACTCACCCTCTGCAGGCAGTCTTGTGTCTCCTTCAAGCTAAGGTATTCTACCAAAAGCCTGGGAGCCTCATTTTTTTTCAGGAACATCTTATTTCAAAGGTTTGCCTTAGACTTTATGCATATGTGGATTTTTTGATCAAACACAAACTAATGGTAAATTATAGAAGCACAGAACCATTTTGATACGTCTGTCTTCAAGGCTACAGGCCTCATGATCAGGTTTTAAAGAAGGACCAACTTACAGGGGTCTCAAATTAGCATACATTCCTGTTACAAAATCCATTCAACACAAACACATTGCCAGAGAGAAATAGAAAGTGCACCATCAGTTGAACTTTAACATGTTAATGTATGGTGACTACAGGAGGACAACCGTGACTTTAATGCAGGTCACCATTTTGATGAGCAACGATAAAATATCTGTTTGTTTTGACCTTTTGAGCTTCTGTTTTGAAATTTTAGAACATAGAATCTGGCTGTGCACTTGAAAAAAAATCGTCTGTGTCAGCTCTTTTCCCATCCCCTTATTCATGCTGCCTGAGCGATAAACAGAGACGATAAAAACATAGGATGCTCAAGTATCCAGCATGACTTTCTGTAGTTGAGAAAATATTTTGGGGCTTGAGTTCCTTGATATAATGTTTAGTTCAACTTAACTTTAAAGTACTTCTAAAGAACTTCTTATATCTCTGCAAAGTCACTCTTTCAGACACGAGAGTTTAATTTTCAAATTTTTTGGAAAGAGTTAATCATTTTCAAACCCAGATGACACATATGCTGCTCTCTAAATTAGGAGATTAGTTTATTACTGCTATAATAACCTACTAATATCTATGTTGATATTTGTTAGTACAGAGATACAAAGAAAAAAAAGAGGAATATTCCAATCGGATCTTACTATAAATGGTCATTCAGGCATATCTTAAAAGATAAGTATCATGCACTATATGGCAATGTTTTCAGTGAAATTACGTATAAGATACCTATACATTCCATTCATGACAAGTTACTGTCATGCTTAGATTTTTCAGTTTACCAATTCAGTTAAATTGTTCTGTCCGAAGACAAGTACTTGTTCCTATACATCAATATACTTTAGTCATCCTTATTACATATAATATGATATATTAATACAGAAGAGATTATTTTCTTACACAAGCCTTTGTCTTTGTTCTCCTTTCAGCTGCTACAGATCCCCGCCTCGGTACTATCTTAACATCACCCAGTCGTTTCCACAATCAGCAACTATTTCTAGGTTCTCAAAAGATGGCTCAGATAGTCCATATATGTTCTCAGTGGAAAAAAGTATCCTATTTCTGCATCAAAACCATCAATAATTTCAAATAAACACGACAATAAAAAAAGGCTCCTGTGAATTCCGAAAAAACCCCTACGACCAATGGGTTCCAGCCATTTCGTTCCTGAACCAGCAAGGCCGGTTTTATATTAAAAGAGTGCTATATTAAAGTGAAATGAATCCACTCTAAACTCTGAAATAACTGAACCTTGAGTTTGTCTTTCTTTTCCTTGTACGTCTCCTCGAGATGGCTGGTAATTGTACCTCTTGATATGTTACAGCATAACCAGGTTCAGTGAACTTTATTAATTTATGAAAGCCCATACTGAACATGTAGCATGAGCTGGCATGAGCTGACATGCGCTATCATATCCTTTTCTACCATAAAGCAAATCCAAGGTTATTGCCATTGCTTGCACACAACACAATGTCACAAACATGCGGGAAACAGGGATAGTAGGAAGCACCAGGGGCCAATGTGGAGGCTAGCATTAATGCTACAGTGGTTACCATTTTGTATCTTTGAGAACAAACATGTCGAAGTTGATGTTGGTTATGGAATGCAACAATAGTCAGCAATGCATCAAAAATTCTCATTGTACACCTAACGTTGATTAACGCTTACATCACAGCCGAGCTGAAGTTGATTATTATCCATGTCTACCGCAGGGCCAATTGACCCAGTACTATTAGGTTTACAAGAGGGTAGTGACACCAGCAATGCTGTTTGGTTTGACAGTGGCACTGACCAAAAGACAGGAGGCAGAACTGGAGGTGGCAGAGTTAAAGATGTTGAGATTCTCTTTGGGAGTGATGAGGATGGACAGGATTAGGAACAAGCACATCAGAGGGACAGCAGAGATCAGATGTTTTAGAGACAAAGTTAGAGAGGCCAGATTGAGATGGTTTGGACATGTGCAAAAGGATGCTCAAGATGGAGCGACTAGGCAGAAGGCAAAGAGAAAGACCAAAGAGGAGATTCATGGATGTGGTGAGAGAGGATATGCAGATAGTTGGTGTGAGAGAAGAAGATGTAGAGGAAAGGGAGTGATGGAGGAGGATAATGCGCCGTGGCACCTTCTAGAAAAAGCTGGGTAAAGCTGAAAGAGGAAGAAGAAGATGATTATATCCTGCTAATTTATATTAACATTGCACTGAAATTCAACTTTCGTCCTGCACTTCAACTATCTGATGCTGACTTTTTGATGCTGTACTTTTTTATTCAAATAATGAACCCTTAACGGCTATTTATATTTATATTGATCATTAACATGCCTGAATATTTGAGAAAACTGGCACTCATCCATCTTAAAGTTCTACGTTTTGGAGTTGAGCAACACTCAAAGTTTGACGTACTTATGCTTAATATTTCAGTGCTATTTTCCAGCCAGCAACAAAGATCTACTTAGATATTTTCCAAAACAGTGCTGGATAGCCATTCTCTGCTATTTAATAACAGTGAACTGTGTCGGGAGTATTTCTCTCTTAAGCTAGAAATAGTATGTGAGAGATTAACATCTGGTCCAATGAAGACAGAAGACCTGTACCAGCACATTAATAATGGCAAAGAATCAAGTCCACCCTGCACTACAAAACCCCCACATCTGTTACTGACCGTTCAAAGTACAGGGCAGCAGTTTTGACTTTCCACCATAGTGAGACTTTTGTTCCTGCTAATGGTTGCAGTTTATAGGGTTAGGGTTAGTTTTTTTTTCTCTCTCTCTTTGAAAGAAGTTTCTCTGATTGTAAATAAGTTTCATGTGAGGAATAAACTTTTGATTTTGGAAAAAAATACCAAGTCTCTGCCACTGAAGCATCATAAACTACAAATTCTCTTGATTGGAAAACCATTCTAATGAAGCTAAATGAGGCCTTAACCTAAACTGCCACCATGTCAAATTTGATTTGTATTAGTGCCTGGATGTTCAAAAGCCCTCAGGAAGCCCCGAGGGTACAAAGTTTTAGAAGTAAGAAAACATCATCATGTAAGAGAACTCTCAGAAGCGTGCCAGCCTGGAGGTGTGTGATAATGTACACTACTCTTTGCTGTTGTCACAGTTCGAAGGATTTTCTCAGCTGTAAACAGCAGCAATTGCTTTTTTAGGCCACATGGGGAAGGTGAAAAGCTGTAAAAACCCTATTGACCTATTTTTATCCTGTGCACGTAATAACTATAACTAAAAGCTACTGGACAGATCAATTCCAAATATTGCAAGGGGATTAGTAAAGCCAAGATCGTAAGCATTAAATCTGGGAATCTTTAGCACCCAAACTGACAAAATGATGGACAGAGGCAAGCATTGCTTCTATTGCACATGATTGCACTGGATGCCCCATTTTTGGTAAATGCTGCCATCTGCAGCCAAATCTCACAACTGTAAGAAATATCCCAAAATTCTTTAACAGTTAGTTCCAAAATTGGACCATTACCACATTGTACAGGGAGATTAATACTGTGCCAAAATTTATGGAATGACACACTGAGGAACAATTGATAAATGGAGGATGAAGACTCGCTGTGCAAGTGCTCGCTGTTGAGGGTGGGGTGATGCTGCTTGCTAACTGGGTGTACCATTTAATCAGAAACCTGTTGTCAGATAGATGATAGACAAGCATTAACACTTAATGGAGGGGAGTTGGATGTGCACAAACAGAAAAAAGGTGGCCTGGCATAGATCTTGTGATGAGCTACAGGCAAGGAGAGGAGAGAAGGAGAGAAAAGGACCACCAAGGAGAGCAGAGAAGTGAGAGTAAGCGAGACGGAAACACAGACAGGAGCGAGTTTCAAAAAGATGTATAGATCTGGAAGGCCAAATGGGATCATATGGTTTTGATTTCAGCTGTCAGTCCTCTGTCATGTCAGAGAATTAATCTCACATAAGCTAATATACAGCTCTCCACACTTCCCCCATTGACTGCCTCTCTCCCCCTCTCTGTGCTTCTCCTTTACCACTACATCATCTTTTCTTTCATCTCCATTGCTTCTCTCCAAAATCATCTTTTGTCTTATTTCTCTTTTAACCCTTTTCTTACCTCCTCCTTATCTTAGCCTCCTTTCTTCTGCTCATTTCTCTGCCCTCCTCTCTCTTTTCTTTTCTGTCTTTCCCTGTGACTACTTCTCTTATTCTTCCCCCTTATATCATTCTCTTTCCTGACTCCTCACCACCTTCTTTTCTTCTGTTGCCCTTTTTCCACTAAAAGACAACAAGAAAACACAATTTGATGAACATTTTTGGATGAAGAATCTATAACATCTGTTTAAAAAAACACTTTGCAGGAGCTGCATTCCCAATCTTATACTTACAAGTTAATAAATCAGAAGTAATGATGGATGTGATACTTTAACAGTTATTAATAAAACTGTGTAATTTGGTTATACAGCTCAGACTACCAGGGAGAGACATCATCTAGAATAACCAGAGTATGTTTTCTTCAATATATCAGTGTACGATATTTTAATAACTCAATATCTTTACAGCTTAGTATGGTTCTTGTGATTACAATGAGCCTCAGGATAACTTTGAAGATTGAGTTTTTAAGTAAATGACTCTGCTAAGGTTTGTTAATTTAGCTGTTTTTATAGTGTACTCCCCATCTCTCCAGGTTTTTACACTTTACTCCTTAAACAGAGACATGACAACATGACAGCACAGTATTGTAAAATCAGGTCCAAATGTTGGATTTTTTCAAATCTGATATAGATGGATATGATATATTTTTTTATTTTTTTTCCCCCTCTGTGTGTCTTTTCCTCTACCTCCCCCAAAATCTGATGTGTGCGACAGGAGTAGAGAAAGTTAAATTACTGTTTATGACTAATTAAAGGTAAAATCTTCTAGTCAAGTGTTTGCCAATTGTGCAAGGTGACCCATTATAAGTGATTTGTTTTCCCACTGCTCGTGGAAAATGTGTGCTGCATGCTTTAATATCTAAAATAGTAATTTTTTCCCTGAATTCAATCCCCAAATGGCTTACGTGATAAATTCCAGAAGGACAGTTGAAACAGACCAACCATTTATGGGAACGGATCTGAAAGATACTACTGATCTTGTGGAAGAAACAAAACAAAAAAAAATTCAAAAGAAGGCCAAATCTGGTCTTTACTTTCTCTGAAGGATCATCAGAAACAGATGTCGGAATAACCACCTGTTTTTCACAAAAAAACTCTCAAAGCTGTGTTGTTTATACACATAACATTTACCCGTTGACAGTTGGACAATTGCGTATGGGTATTGTTTTTTCTTTATAGTTATGCTCTGTTAGATAAGTCCGTGAACATATAGCTGATGATAGCTGGGTCCAGAATTCAGCTCGATCCGGGCCTGACAACAGCTTGTTTGTGCAGTAATCTCTCCCTTAACAAGCTCCAGGCACACAAGGTGAGCTCATAGTGTAGTTACGCACAAACACACAAGCACAGTCCCCAGCAGATGTGTGGAAGTCTCATGAATAGGAAGTCTGCTTTAAGTCAGGGCACCAGTTGGTTGGACCAGTCTCACTGTGAGAAACAAACACCCCCTGGGCTGTGAGTAATCCGATGATGTACTGTAACAGCTTTGATTGTATACGGAGGGCAAGGTTTGCTCAAGGGTCAGTGGTACAAGATTCTAATAGACAAACACATTACTTGCACACATACACACAGACACCGGGGGTGACCGGAAAATACTTTACTCAGTCCAAACCCAAACCATGTTTAGTTTCCTCTTACCACTTCCTTTGTGCTGCCACTGCTTAAGCCTTTTCACCTGTTTTCTCTTTAAATGCAGTGAGCAGTCTCATCGGGGATCCAAAGTCAGTCACCTCATTCCAGTTTACTTCAGAGTGAAGGAAATATTATTAAGACTAATGTAATAATGGTAAAGTGTGAAATATAAACTACACAACCCATCAAACCACTTCCCTATCAAATCAAATCAAATCAAATTTTATTTGTATAGCCCGAAATCACAATTTACACATTATCTCACTAGGCTTTGACAAACTGTACAGATGTGACATCCTCTGCCCTTAGACCCTCGAACCGGGTGAGGAAAAGCTTAAAAAAAAACCCTAAACAGGGAAAATAAGAAACCTCAGGAAGAGCCACAGAGGAGGGATCCTTCTTCCTAGGACGGACAGACGTGCAATAAATGTCACTTGTACAGAACACAAAAACATGATAACAACAGTTCATTTAGAATGCATAAAACATCCATGAGTCCCAGAGTCTGTGGATTCTATGAGTCCGGATGTATGGAAAGTCTAGTGATCCAGACGCAGGTGGACTCTGTTGGTCCAGGAGTCATTGTACTCCATGTAGGAAGATCTGGGTGTTGCTGAGTCCAAGAGTATGTAGAATGTTTTTCTGTGTCTAGATTGCAGAGGCAGCGACAGCCCAGAGGTCCCTTTAACCATTTTACATTGTAGTTCCGACCGCATCAGCAGATTGTTAGCCTCTAGGCCCCCCTCTTGTTGGATATACAGGTACTGTAGTTGCATATTATCGATTTAGACGATTTACAGTAGTTAGCCTGATTACATTAAGGGCATTCATCATAGAGTATATACTGTATGGAAGACTGACATGTTTGTTAAGAGTCCCAGAGTGCAAGATTGTACTGTTTCTTCAAAGCACACAATTCATTCAATCTATGTGGCAGTACAGTCTGTGTCAAAATCAAAATCACCACAGTATAAAGGATTACTAGCCAATTTTTGGCAGGGGAGAGGAAGCAAAGAGGAAGGGAAGGGAAATTATGTAGATATTTTATTTTTATACATTTTAATATTCTTATCATATTTTGGATATTCAGCCAAATGAGAAAGGTTGCAAAAATGATTGTGAAAATGAAAGTGGAGAAAGATAATGAAAAAGCAACATCCAGCAGATCCTCTCAGGGCAATTAAAGGTGGTATTTTTCAGTGGTCAAGGTAATCTCTTCTGATCTCAAACTAACAGAACATGATTATCAGTTGTCAAAAGGAAAACGAAAAGACTCACAAACAAGCAGCAACTGAAAGCAGTTGTAATAAAGGCCTTACAGAGTGTCTCAAGGGGAAAAACTCCGCATTTGGTGATATCCATGGGTTCCAAGGCTATCATTGACTGAAAAGAATTTTCTTTTCTAAATTATTAAAGATAATCCTGATAATTGTAATGATTTTGATTTGTCCAGTTACTTTTGAGCCTCTCAAAATGTGGGGGGCTTTGTGTATAATGGTTGTCATTTCTGAAAGTCTACACTTCAATCACATCTTGCTTACTGTTTTTCAAATCCATTATAGCGTACGGAGGAGAAATACCAAAAGTTGTGTCACTGTCCAAATATGGACCTAATTGTAAACAGATTCGTATTTGTAGCTTTCTGGGCATCCTTTACATATTCCAGGGCACAAATCAGGTTCTTTGGTTGGTAGGCCAAGAAAGATGGACGAAGTCTACTCCTTATCTAGTCCAGAAACAATTCTGTGCATATGACTTTACTAACCCTAACCCTATACTACTTGCACAACTAACTAGAGAACCAACAAACTCAATTCTTCACTAAAGAGCTCAGATCATATATAAAAAAAATTAATACAAACGGTTATTGAGTGTTATTGCTACAAATATGGAGTGAAACGTTGCAGTAAAAGTGTTCATGTTTTATGGCCTTTCTGTTGGTTTTATTTTGCTCTTTCAATGTCAATTTAGAGAGAACCACTTTTTTGTTTCTCCGTTGAACCACAAAATAATAAACAAGGTTTATTTAATAATCAGTACAACTCTTGCCCAAACAACAATACATTATATGATGCTGTTTCAGGCTATGGTAACTTCATAATGTCAATTCAAGATTGGTGCATCTCTACAACAGTATGTTTCCATCAAAGATCCATTTGAAATCTCTTGTGGAGTTCAAGGTTGCCCCAAAGATAAAGAAGCAAACGTTCATTTTAAAGGAAGATATTCTTGTCAGTATCTCACTGGTCATCTGGATAATGGATTAACCTGATACACATAAAGACACATACACATACATTGGGTCCTTTAGGTCCCAATTTTTTTGTCATCTTATTCAGAGTCAGACATTCCTCTAAGTTCTGAGTCCTCCGACCACCAAAGCAGAATGTTGTTTTAAAAATCTTATGATCAAGACAGGGGAATACAAAATGCTACATTACATACAACAGAAATATTTATACGTATATTCTGTTGGCAACTTTTACCTTACTTCGATTCTAATTCATTTATTTGTTTCCTTTTATTTTATCACACCCAACAACTGTGTAATTCCTGACAGCATCTTTGAGCTGCCAATTACAAATAGTTACTCTGAATAAAAAGCTCTATTGAAAAGCTAATGGGGCCTCTTTGGGCATCATCATGAAAAAGATATGCTATGCGTTGGAGAGTAAACTGCACTAGAAAATCCATCTCATTGCACGTGATCACAAAAAAAAGAAAAGAAAAAAAAAAACAGAACACATTTTCCATGTTAATAAAACAAACACGTTTTGTTTACCTTTTGATATTCTTATCAAGAGTATGATGCAATTTGTTTGTCTTCCCAAACTGTTAGAAATCCCTGTTGGGACAATATTGTTTCATGAGTCAACACTGTAGTGTGGTTTATTTTAGTTTTGGTTAGGGGAAACTCATGGGTTGGATTAAAATACCCTTTTTTAAGATAATGGGATGTTTGTAGTTATGAAAAGGGGCTACAAACATAAGAAAGGCATCTCCAAGTAAGTAAGGGACCTTCATAATTCATATAGAGTGGCTCATGAAGCCTTGAGGAACCATCCTAAGCTCTGTTCCATCATTATTTACTGCGATTTGATGTCATCTAAAATTTCCCCAACAGATGATGATCATGTTATTATTTTTTTGCCCTACATATCACCCTTCTATCAGGGAGGACTGTGATGGGTTTATAAAATGATGAACTAATATTTAAGGTTCCAGTAGGCTCATATCTTATGAAATTGATTTGACTCACAAAAGGCAAGTTACACTGCTGTTTACAACAACGTGGTTTGATTTCATGTCATCACTTCACGTCTGCATTTCCAGTTCCTCCTGTATGCAAAATATTCTATGCATGGTTTCAAATTTTAAGTACAGTGGCAAGTATTTTCCAAGTGTTGCATGAAAAGTGGTTCATAACTTTGTTTAGGCATTGTTTAAGGATCAAAGAATCTAAGAGTTTAGAGCTTTCCATAACTTACTGTAAGGAACAACAGGAATTGTCAAAACAAAAAAGAGAAAGATGTATAATACAGCAACAACTGAATGTTATAATGACCCAATCCTCTGGTAAACTCTTAATTGTCCACAAAGATGTCCTTTCATGGATACGGCTTTTTTGGTGCTGGAAGAACAGTGACTTTTACCATCGTCTTTACATCTTTAAATTTAGTTCACATGTTGACCAAAAGTAGGAAATTTGCATGGTTTGACTCCCAGTGGGGACTGAGCTTCATCAAGCACAGAAAAAAAACGTTTGAATCGGAAGTCATATCGAAATGAGACATGGAAGCATATCTGTAGCATGAGAACGATGGACAGCCCAAATACTCCAGAAACACTTAAAAATGTTATCTTAGTGAATTGCCAAGGTGGGAGGCTTGCTTTGGAAAAATTGTTAGGGGAAAGACAGATAAAAGGAGAGGTGAGAGAAAGCAGAAATTTTGACAACCCAAAACTCTTGACCTCTTTCGTACTTCCAGACAGTTGGTGTACTATTGACTGTTGTATGGCACATTTGTACAAAGGTATTACAGTCTTTTATCGACTTATTAGTCTAAACAAGCTAATATCAACTGCTGTGAGAGCACATTGTACACGTGTGTCAATTTGGCCAAACTTCTATCATTAACCATTATAACCATTATTATAAAACAATTAATTGACTGCCCCTGTGAGGACATAATTTGGGAATAACACACACTCATCGAAAAGCTGCTTACTCTTCTTTGTCCTCCTTATAGTCTTTTAAAAGGCACCTTAAGGCCATTCACTCCTTTTCAACCACATCGTACTTAATCTTCTGTTCTCATTCAAAAAATTTCCCCTAATGTCCAATAGGATGTTGTTAAAAACAAAGTCCTCTAAGCAGCCAATCAATGTGGTGCAGTAATGGTTGTGACCAACGCTGAAGTGCCAGGAAACAGCAATAACAGGTTTGTCAGTGATCTGTTATTGTTGTTGTGTTGCTGGCTTCTGTGCCTCTTATTCAATGGTAAGGTGGATGACCAAGTCCAGATGTTATTTGTTAGGACTTTTGCTGCCAATTGCGTATGTCTGTGTGTGTCTAGCTGCCAATTACAGCTACTTACATGTACGCTTTTATAGAAGTGGATGAACTCCCAGGCGGCCTGTAGTGAAACCTGTGAAAGGATGGATAGCAGAGAACATTGTTTACCTGATCAGTGTGTTTATGTGTTGCGGCACTGTAATCTTCCCTTTAGCTTTCTCCCAATCTTTTCTTCGCTTTTGTTTGGCCTTCGTCCACTCAGTTCATCAGGTTCAGGACACAAATGTACCTCCTTAAATTTGATTCCTGTTTTAGTGACTACGACTTCTTTCACAGTGATACACTGTGCTGCCATAGCTGAAGAAAAACAGAAATGATTAAACTGATTTGGCTGCAGTTTGAATTATCATTTGAGGTAACATTATTACATTGCGAAATGCAACTCATTTCCATTCTGACATGAGAGGTTTTATTACATGACTGTCACATTAGAGTACGTTGGTTAGAGCTTCTATACCAGAATTTTTGAATGTAGTTTTGTGGGTTGGTGTGATTTAAGTAGCCCCCACACCTCCACTACTGACATGCCCTCATAAATCAAGAAGCCCAATTCGAGTTGTGAATGAAGTTTTTTGCCTGAGAGCCAGGAAATTTATTTAGTACATCAAGTACAATCAAATTTTTGGTATTATATTATCTGCTTGAAAGAAGATCATTTTGTAAAACTGGTTATTTATTATGAAAGTTAGATAAGGAAAGCTGCAAACAGGGTGTGTTAAGCTAACTTAGTTTAAAGACTGGAAACTGTTGAACTGCGGTTGTGCATTTCTTTTTAAATATGCAACAATCTTACATAATATTACGAAGACAAAAAGTCTGTACATTTGACAACTTGCGTCAGTGACTGATTCGGACACAGAGGCAGGGGAGATGGCACCATTGTGACAAAATTCAGACAAGTGAGTAAGAGAAAAATTACTTCACATGGCGTGCTTGACAAAAAGAGAAGTAAACACTGAAAACAGTGTTTAATCAAAAATAGACTTCTCACAGGCAGCTCAAAACAGAATGTCTCATATCTAAGACCATGACCATTTTTTAAAAAGTGCCAGTTGTTACTACTGCACAAAGCACAGGGCATCGTTTTATTCTTTGTCTGACAATGGCACTGCCTTCAGTTTTTATGCTAAACTAAGGTAAACACCTATAATCCCATCTTTGCTCCTGCTCTGTATTTAACTCACAAATAAATGAATATGCCCAGGATGATAAAACAGCACATTAGCTCAAAAATTGAGCTTTTATGCCACCTCTTTTACATCTATATAAGATTATCAAATTACTGACAGAAATTAATATTCCACATAGATATAAGTACCTTTAAAGCACCTGTCCTTTGCATTAAAAAGCTGAGAAAAACAGCAGTGGACTGGCTGGACAGGTTTACCCACACACACACACATACACATTCAAATATTAAGGAGGCATGCACAACAGAACTGACTTCAGCAGGCAGGACTTCAAAAGGTGAGACATCCCATAACTCACATCAGTCTTCTGGCAAACCTTGATTTTTCCAACCAATCACACTCTAAGAATGCTGAGGGTAAACAACGCAAGCGCAATGATAAGTTCCTCAGAGCCATGGCCTTCCTCCTCTAAAGCTGGGTCTCCTCAGACTGTGTGGCATCTCTTGTTCTGTTCATAACATGATGTTCGATGCCATAAGGTTACTTAAGCCCAACCTGGTGAAAATCCATCACATGGAAAGAGATGATTAATTTGGAATGACCTTTGTTAAACACATTGAAAGTATGTTTGGAAATGTGCTTGACAAATATCCTTGATTAACTAGAACTAATAGTAGTGTTTGGTATTTTGTGTTCAATGTAGGTATTGTGTGTATTCAGCTGCATCTTTTTTTTATTTAATATTTTCAAATAAAAGACATATCTAGAAATGTTTCACGCATGCCGGGGGTGGAAAGCTTAGATAAAAGATACATGTACTACATATTATATAATCGCTGAATACTTTTACTCAATGGTATGTTAGAATGTCCATCACTTGCTAATCATCATTCGATGTCATCACCAACAGCTGTTGAGCTTCTTGACTGTATTTTTTTTCATCTATAAATGTTTGTCATCTCCATGTTATCATTATCGTAATGTTTTCTGAACATTTTTTAATACAATAATTTTGGAACTGAAGGAGAGATCATGACCATATGTGACACTTGGTCACATATGGTCATGATATTGTTAAGGCTAATCTTAGATGCTCAAACTGTGCTGTTGGTATAGATCCTCTGTGCCGCTTTGCTGTACACGTGCATGAAACCTCTGTGTCTTACAATTTGTAGCTTCCTGTTATACTGTATAGGAATCAATTATCTTGGTCAAGTATGTAAACATATACAGTACAATGAATAGACATACAGCAGTAGTCCACCACAAACTATTGGTTTTACTGATATAAAAAAACAACTAATAACTTAAGTCCATTTTGCCAAGACTTACACTTACGTTTCATCCAAGACCCAAAGTTTCCCAGCAGATCATTACACTGTAACGAGATGATTATTGTTATTCACTTCACTTGATCAGGCTGATGGATGTAAATAAAACAGAACATCATGATTTTCTAATCATTTTTGAAAAAAAAAAAAGTGAATTTAATAGCAACAATATGTTTTAAAGTTGGGACAGGGACAACAAAAGACAAGTAAACAAAAGCTGAGGAATGCTTCAAAATTACATGATTGGAATATTCAACTGGTTTGGCTGGTATTAACAGGTTTGTGACAAGTGATAGTATCATGATATGAAGGAGACATCCACAAAAGGCTCAGTCATTCACAAGCAAGGATGGGCCAAGGTTCACAACTTTGTCAAACATGTGATTCTATTAAACATATTACTACATGGTTATCTAGAACAATCTGTAAAACTATTGTTAGCTCATGATAGCATTCTATTATTAGTTGTATTTCTTTTGAATTTGGGGTTCATGTTTTATTTCCAAAGGGTTGCAGAGTTTCAATACCCATGTAAAAAAAAAAACTCCAAAGGATCTGTGCCTTTAGCAGTAAATTTTAAATGTTAGTTTTAAATCCTCACATGGTAATAAGTACATCCTTTTACACCAGCTGAGAGAAAAGGTTTTTCAATATGTTTAAAAAAAATTAGGCTACTTAAAATATGGTCTTATCCTTCTTCTTAGCACTTCAGGAGAGATTTCCACGATGGCTTAATTAAATAAGACACTACTTGACTTTTTGATTAAAGTGTTGTCCAGACGCGACACTGTATTAATGAATTACAACAAACAGATCAGCCACAACATTAGAACCACCTGCCTGATATTCTGTTGATTCCGCTCATGCCACCAAAACAGCTCTGCCAAGGGACGTGAACAGGGGACCTCTGAGGGTGTCGTGTGATACCTCTCACCAGGACATTGGCAGTTGATTCTATGCATCCTGTGGGGTGAGAGAGGTCTGACCTTTGTTCTGTCCATAGTTCTATTGTATTCCATGAATTGTTTATTGGATTGGGATTTGGGGAGTTTGGAGTCCAAAGCATTGGGCTCATACACTACACTTATAGCCATGGGACGCCTTGTAGTGCTGTACTTCATCGAACAACCGTAAAGGTTCATTGCTAATGAGTGATCAATATCATGAAGTTGTTGGTTTGGTTTGGGGACCAAAACCACTTGGTTCGATTTAGGACGTTTTTAAGTTTATAGTTTAGGTTCACTTAGTTTGGCTAGTTGTTTTTTTCTTTTTTAGTGTCATAAGCATGATAAGCCAATCATCCCATTTTTGGTTTCACAGAGCACATAAACAGCAGACCCCTGGAATAAATTCTGTGTGTTTTTGACCAATACATCTATCCCAGTCTCTGTCATACTGTGTGTTGCCTTTTTTGCTCTTTATATCACCTGGCATCCTCTTTTGTTCTCACCTTAATCAACACATGTAAATGTTGACCGTAATAAGCTCCTTGCACAGACAGTTTTAAAAAGACATTGTCTTCTGGGCAAGCTAGCCAAAGATTTGATATTTACTTTAGATCCCAAGCTGCTAAAAAACACTTTCACTATGACTCCTAGGAAGTCAGAGGCATCCTCATCCTGGAAAAGTGATAGCAATCATGTGTTGCACCAGTTGGCAACTTAATCAGAGATTCACAAGAATTAAACTCATGGATCAGCTATCCATGGATCAGCTATCAGCTATCAGCTATCCAGCTAACCAATGGACCGTGGCCCACTTGTGGGCCTGAGAGCATCATGGAGTAGTAGGCCATGAAAATAGATGTACGGCCAAATTGTTAGATTATTGTTATCAACTATATCTCTGTGGCAGTCTCTCTCTTGGCATTTAGTTTCACAGGCATGTCAAAATATTGTGATTGCAATATCCCAGAACCAATTCACAGCATTTTCTCACATTTGGCACAGTTGTTCACTTTGAGTCAAGGATGAACAAATTTATTTTTAGTCCTACCTCAAGATTTCACAGAAATGTTTGACAGAATAATGAAAATGGATTCATGACATTTTATATCGATGTATTCAACCTCGCTGTGACATCATACTAATGGGCACAGCCACTTTTCTGGCTCTACCTTATTTAGATAGAGATGGGGAGATGAGATTGTAGAGGTCTTCTGTGATGCTAGGTTGAAGATGTGAGTGAGGCATCCATGTTTAAGAAGTCGGAGTTTCTTTGCAGCGACATCCGTATCTGAAACTGTGTAGTCCACCACAAGCTCTTAGGTTTTGCTAATCCTAAGCTTCATATGCAGGACAGTTCTGGTTTTGTCATTTATGTGGCAAGGTGGACCTTAGAAATGTGTTGGCAATCAAAAATGCACCTTAAATTACAAAAGGCAGACAACCCCCTAAAAAAAAAAAAAATCATGTAACAACAGTAGATGTGCAAAAGGTCGGAATTTTTCCTCATAATACCTGTCACAATCTGGCAAAATCAGTAGCTGTCAAGGGCAAAGTATTGCTCTGATTCTCTTCCAGAATCAATTTCGGTTTTTAGCAGTCTGTCAGCAATCAAAGGAATGGAGAAAAATTTTATTTCTCTGTATTTTATTTTATTTTATTTTCTTGATGTTGAGTCATGTCCATAAATGCCATGGCAGCACACAATGTTCACAGTGCAACACTTCTCCTTTGAGTAAGTTATTTATTATAAGCAAATTAGGAGCACTTTCTGTACCTCTGGCCAGCAGGCCACACACACAAAGCATTCCCCTCATCATGACAGTGCACAATGGGGTTCCTCAGACCACTGTTTTTAATGGGCTCCATACTGTAGTTATGCTGCTTCAGGTGGTTTTCAGAGACTGGAATTGACAGATAAAGAATTGATAGCAGCTCTTCAACCTTCAGAGTATTAGTGTTATATTTCTTGGACTGTGGAGTCTAGGGTGATCCAAAGGCTCTTAAGTTATTTTCTTAGTTTTAGAATCCAATATCTGCAGAATCACAGTGTTTTAGCTGAGATTGTGACTTTGTCTTTAAGCAAGGACTTGATAAAGGCTACATTTGCAATCCATTTATGCCTGCTGCCACCTCCTAATGCACAGCATTACGTGAGACAGAAGGGACGGGAAAGCAAACCTGGATATTAGTATGTTAGAATGGATCACCCATATGTACTTGGATAAAAATCTCAGTCCATTTAACACTGCCAGAGGCAAAAACGCATGCCTTGACATCAATGACTGAGGTGAGGCCAAACCTGCCAAATGGTTAAAGAGAGCAGGCAAGATAAAAGATTTTCTGAACAGATTTTCGAAAGGAGAGTTTCTGTTCATCATAACTTGGTATCTTGTTCGAAGTTTTGGCTATCGTTTTGATTAATGTTATGCTCAACAAATCACTGAGATCTTCTAAAAGTCCATAATCGCTTAAATCTCCAACAGGACATAAATGAAAGCATTGAGATGATTAAACAGGGTGTGAAGAAGTCAACAGCTTATTTAGAAAATCTTTACCACTGACACCTATGTTGAGGGAAAAAAACAGTGAGTGCATCTCAAATGTCTAATAATCTTTATATTTAAAATATATATACTGTATGTAAATCAGAGCTGTGCGATGAGATTTTTCAAAAAAGCATTAATTCAAATGAGAATTAAAAGTTAAAATAGCGCAATATAGCGATTTTGGTTTGGATGGCTGGGTGTACATAGCACCAGACTTTGATACTGGAAAACAAGGTTTGCTTTTCATTATTTTCAAGACCATTCCTTATCTTTAATTAAGTTGCCCGAACTATACCAAATCTTACAGAATAGGTTCTTCATCTTGCAGTTTGAGTTAGTCAAAATTTTTGATTATCTTCCAAATTGATGGTGTTATCGGAACAAATGTTTCCCCAGACAGTTTCCCTTTACTACACAGTGGCAGAGGAATACATCTTGTTACGATCCATTGTCAGGACAATTACATAAAGCTACTACTTGAACAGACATATATGCCTGTACTTGATTTTCCCAACTCAGGCTGTTGAAGCCTCTTATTAGCATAGGCTAAATTAGGGTAAAAGAGGATCTCTTTGCTGTCTGTCAGCATGTTATCACATACAGTATGGACTCAAATACAAACCGCTGAACACCAGTCATTGTGAATGGAAAGTAAAAATAACATTTCACTGAAACCTTATAACAATTTAAGAGAAAAGTTTACCAGCAGTGCAGTCGAGAGAAGTTGAGAAACACTCAGTATTCTGCAATGTTGGCAGAGGCACTAGAGCCAACTAATCACAGCTGTTTTCTGCTCCAACTTATCTATGGAAAAGCTTGTTAACAAAATTGGGAAAACACAGGTCGTCTTGCACAACAGCATTTACATTCAGCATGATGTAACTTTAATAGGATAGCAGGACTTGAAAAAGAAAAATAATGCACAGTATCACATTAAACAGGAAATAGATGACTGCTGACAGCACCAGGGTAAACAGGCTGTATAAGCTTCCTTTTAAATCCTAGTGATGTAGACACACATAGAGAAACATGCCAAAAATGACATCCTGTATACAGTCATTTTTGGATCATTTTGGCAACACCATTACTGTTAAAGTTTGAAAACGATATATATCTAGCTCAAAAAGCATATTTCAGTGCTTACTCTCTTGGTTAAACTCTATTCAAAAGGCACTCTGTTTAGCTGCAGTGATCATGAAACATTCTACTTAATGTGTCATCCCCTGAAGTTCAGTGCTTTTCGGGTGAGATGTGACAGAAAACCAAACACAGGAAATTGGTTTAACTGCTGTCTGTTCTGTATTTTTTTCTCTCTCCACTGTAGGGGAAAATAAAAAGGTGAAAAATGAAAAATGGCAAAATCTATTCTGCAACAGCCAACAATAAAGCTAGGGAGTCTTAAATGCTTTCGTTCAAGGCATCTGGACCTCCTCTTGGTTTTAAAGACATTTCACCTCTCATCTGAAAGGCTTCCTGAGTTCAAATTTGTCAACAAGGCTCGACTATCATTGCATTTGAAGGGAAAGGAAAAACAAATTGGGAAATTCTAAACATTATTATCTAAAACAAATAGCTCAACGAGGACAACTGGAACAACAGGGCAGGAAGAAGTTGGTACATTGGTACAGACAACCAAGAAAGAGGGTGAAGAATTTATTTGATAAGGAAATCACTCGGCCAGAGATAGACATTCTAAGCAAGGGACTGAATTTTGCCATATCTCCTTAGCAGCTGCCTATAGTTGAATTTATCATTGCCACGGAATCAGCCATAAGAAACAACTTCTTTCTTTAATGCCGAAACACATCCTTCCAACCTCACCATCCAGGAAACGAAGGCTATAACATTTCTAAGCAAACTGAAGAATGACAAACATTCTGAAAAGGTCTTTTCAAGGTTGGGTCAGTCTCCGCCACTTGCTGCCTATTATACGGTACCCGCACTGAAGGAACTAATCAAATTACATGTACAATCAGCTCTACTAATAAGGAAATTCTCCTTATTGCAGTCTACCATATTATCATATGAGATAGTAGGTTACAGACAGGGAAAATATTCTTTCTCATTATGTGTAAATAATATTCAATTCTGTACATTGCTCACTTAGAAATGGACCCCCTTATTAATATCTCCTTAAAGTACCTGCTCTGATCAGTTTATAAATGAAATGTACAGTAAATTGCTTTGGCAGCATAGCTTGGGATAAACTTCACCTTAGTATGGTTCAATCTGGTTTAATCGACCGACACCATAGAATAACTCCTGAGGTTACCTGAATAAACCAGTTATAACAAGTCAAAGTACAGCCGTAAGGTGGTCTTGAGCATTCCACAACTTGTTCAGTCTTTTGTTGCGCCTGGGCCTACATGTTTAAAGTATGTTGCTGCTATCAAATTCAGAATAAGCGTATAATTACAAAAACCATCAAAAACCTTGAAAATATTGTCTTTGTACTTTTTTCTATTGAGTATATTTCAATGGATTCTGTTTTATTTATATTTGTTGGCCATAAGAAGTTGAATTAATTTCAAATGGAGGCACCTAAAGTCCAATGCAAGGAGTTGTGCAATGTGTATTAGTTATCCCCATTAAAGCCTACAAGATAAAGTTGTGATGAACTCAACTTATAAAGTAGTTACTATATTCCCAAATCCAATCAGAATAGTTAATGTTGCAATACCTAGACGGACTGTCAGTGCATATTACGAGTTTAATGTTAGTCGCAATATCCCATTTAGAACTAAATTGCTCCGATATTGAGAGATTTACTTTGCATTTTTTCAAACAGGGTTCCCCAGTGAGGTTTCAAACACTGTTTCTTTATTACATGTCTCCTTACACATGAGACAGATAGCCAGTGGGCAATTAATATGCTAAGTGGTGCAAAGCCTCACAATGTCACATTTCTTTTACATCTCCAATGCTGTTTATATCTTTCACTCTTGTGTCAGTCTCTACACTGGGTAAACAGGGCTCTCTGACAGCTGCTGCACACCTTCTTTCATCCTCTCTCTCTTTGACTCCATGGCACTTGGTCTTCTGTTTACTAGCTTATGACACAGGTCAGGTTCGACAAAAAAGACCTAGATGACCACCTCAGAGCACCCATCACTCACACTTACAGTACACACATTCACACACATGGAGACAGACACGGGAGGAAAGACACAGGTGACCACTTCAGGGCGTCCACCACTTCACGTACACACATCTTGTAAAAATACACAGAAACAGGCACTGCTTGTGTAGCAGAGGGTCATGGATGACCACCTCAGAGCAACCCATCACTTCGCCCAACTGTATACAAACACAGGTTTGGCTTTCCCAAGCAGAGGGTTTTTTCCCCTTACAGTGAAAGGCACACTTCGGTGCCCTTTTGACGTATGCAGTGCCAGCTGGGAAAACATAACTAGCTACATGTGTCAGCACCAGCCATGGCAAGAGTAAAGAAGGAGATGGAAAAGGAGGAAGAAAGAGTCAGAGGTTTGCATCTTGTGCGAGAGACACAGGTGATATTTGTGTGTTGGTCAGTGGGTAAACTTGTGATAAAAATACTCCATTCCAGTATTATTTAGATATTACTTAGGTACCAGAATGAAAGTATTAACAAATCGTTAACAGCTAACCGTTTCTTGAAATCCATTATCAGTGGTGATCCAAATGTCATAGAGTGTTGATCATCAGACAGCCTTACCATGGCAACTCAGCCAGGGGTTATCAGTGCCTGGCCTGTGTCAAAGTAGTATGTTATACCATGGATTAACCTTCTTTAAACACAGCAATCGTGACACTTTGTCTGCAACTTCAGTGATTTTCTTGGTGGCTCTTTTTCCCTGATATCATCTATTGCCAAAAATTGCCCTTTACAGAGAAGGACTCAGACTGGGCTTTCCACCAAGGCTTTCTGCATTCCTCAGCCAGATCAGTATATTTGCCCTACTTGCCTCCTCTGTGACCGTGAAGTGTGACTTCCATGTCTACCTGCTAGGATGATTCGGGGGGGGGGGGGGGGGGGGGGGGGAGGGTACACCCCAGCAATGTAGGAGTGTGTCTGGGCTTGGGAGGACATCATTTATACTTCCTGCAGCTCGCTAACGAACTTGAGTCAGGCTGGTTCCAACTTATGAAGCTTTGTCCAGTTTATCATAGAAGCAGTTATATGGTCCAACTTGAAAGGAAGCTGGAACTTGCTATTTTGGTTCTTGGGCTTTTTGGCAGGACCAGCCTCCTATGCAGGAACGGACTGATGTTTCTCTCAAAGTCCTTCAGGATGGGAATTCCATACATCAGCAGTGGCATAGATCCATGCTTTGAATCTCCCTGGAATCCTGATTTGTCCATGGCTGAGAGCCATGCTTATATTGTAGCTCCATACTAGTTGACTGGATTGCCACCATGTTATGCAGAGTGCAATCAAAAATCTTCACCAAGCATCTCAGACACTGATGGGATCTGGACGTCCAAAGCAAGGCAGTGCTCACCCTTTACTCAAACAAAAAGTCTTGAATTTGACTGGCTTGAAGCTTACTATAACCCATTTAATGAGCTTTTTCAGTCATTTGAAGAGCCATCAGCATCCTGGCACTGATGTTGTAGAGACAGGCAAACCATCTTTGAAGGATCTGATTGGAGGTTGACACATGCCAGATCTGGACAACGTGCCATTACACTTCACCTTCACTGACTTTAAAATAATTTTCGTCGCCAAGTCAAACAGAGACACAGATACGGTGTAAGCAGTGACGGTGCCTTCTCCAGACGATGTAAAGCATATGTTGTTGCACCAGAAGAGAATCGCAACTGAAACTTTTAGAATAGTTCAATATGAGGTCAGCTATCTGCTCCAGAACATGATTCCTTGTCAGTGCTGTTGCCAAAACTTTATGTGGAATGAATCCATGTTGGTCTCCTCTATTCTCCCTTTCCCGATTAGTGGAGAATAACCATGTCTGTTCTATTTTATACCATCATTATTATTTTGATTCTAATTTCTGAGACATGGGCACTCAAGGATTTAGCTGCTGAATACTAGCTGTTGGACTGCCTTTAAGGTGAAACCAGGATTCCTGTACAGATAAAATGCCATAGCTTTTTATACAAGTGAACAGTGACTAATGTGGCCATTTTTGGGGGCAGGACACAGTAAATCCCTCCAACCCAGTGGTGCTTATGCACCACAAAAACACCACTGCATCTCTCCCCTGATTAATTCTGCCAGAGAAAAATCAATTTTTCAAACATTTATACAGTATGTAATATTATGAAGAAAATGGTGGAAGTTAAAAAAAAAAAACCCAGTTAGTCATGGGACAAAAATTCCTTTTTTATTCATGTTCCACAGGAAAAATATTGTAAATCTGGTACACAAAAGAACTTCACCTATATTTTACTGAGTTTTTAAGGTGTAGGCAGCTGCCTAATGTTTGTGATTATCAGTTAATATCAGTTTTTATAACCTGGTAGATGACATTGAGACTTTTTGGAATTGTAGACATGGATTATCCAAAAGATGGAGTAGGTAGGTTTAGAGGAGAGAGGAAACTTTGATTGAAAAAAAAATGTTTTCAGTTTGCTGGGATAGGTGGGTGGATAGTGAATCTGTAACTTTTGGCTCCCATACCATCTGTCAAGGTGCCCCAAAACATCCATCTACTTCTCCGGTGGTTGATACACATTGACAGACTGCTCTTTCACAGCAAGCTCATAAACAGCATTCAAACCTTTCATTTTCACTACAGCTACAGATTTAGTCTAAAGTGATTGCGGATGTCAACAAAGCAGGGCTAATCTGTTTCACCTTTTCTTGAGAAGTTGGTTTACAGTGCAGCAGAGAGCTTGTCCATTTACATTAAACAGCTTCTTCAAATGTGGCTTCCTTGTACTGTTCATAATTTCTTTGTCTGTGGAAGGTTCAGCTGAGCTGTGTTTGCCTTGTCCTACCGTAATAGTTTAAAAAAGAAGGTTGAATTCACTGTGTCAAACATACTGTTAACATTTGTTCAACTGTCTGATTTTTTTATTGCAGTAAAACTCATAAGTGCACTGTTGTCAGGACCACAAGAGTTTGATTTAGGTTTTTATAAGCAAAGCAATTTACTTTTATGAGAAAAATTCACTAAAAAGAATAACACTAAACAGGCAAGAATTAAAAAAGGATGAAAATATTTATAGCCCTAAATGAACAATTGCAGTTCAAATTGTTTCCTCTCAAATGATATGCAGAAACCATTTCTCAAACAGGATGTCCCACTGTCTTTCTGTCTGTTACAGAAACCTTGTTAAGCTTTGTGGATGACATCTTGTCCGGAGCCAGGTCTCCATGTGTGATGCTAGGGGAGATCCCCAACCTCCTGTCCTCTTCCATCAGCATGATTGTTCGCTGCTTGGAGCCTGACACCACATATATGTAAGTTACTATTTTCTTTTATTAAAACTATGAACAAATAAAACAAAATTGACCCTGTTACCAAAGCTCAATCCCAGTTCTTCCACATTTGTATTGTCAAATTTGTTTACATTGAAATATTTCTTAGCAAGTCTGGGATGGTTTTGAGTTGCCCTGTGTTTTCTGGTCATTATTAAAAAAATACATAGACGTAAGCTCTTATGCCCAAATCAAACCCTAAATGAAAAAAAAAATCTCAATTTAGACTAGAAACACCTGATTTGCTAAAGGTGGTACTATTATAGTGGTGCTTTTCAGACTACTGTCCAACAATGCACTGTGCAAAGCAAACAAGGAAGTAACTCACAGTTGGAAAAAAAAATTGTATCTATGCTGAGACAATCTAATATCTATAATCTAAATTCTTAGATTATAGACATTTTTAGACAGATTTAAAAGAGAATTTGGACGCAGCACACACAAACAGGAATGTACTAATAGACATTAGCTGCACATGTAACATCTACTCTTCTTCGGAAGTTTCTTTGCATATAATATGTGTTATATTGCTCAATAACAAGCAAGGACAGGACATTTCGATCCAAATTACTAATTTAAACCACAGTGATCAGAAAAAATAACATTTATTCATATATAACAACTAGATATAATGACATAAATCTTATTTCATGTTGTTTATCTTAACCTTGACCAATCCAATGCCCATTTTGTGTGTTCTGCCATCCAGCAGCACGACTGTAATGGCAGATGAAGTGAGTCTCAGTCTACTAACTGCTGACAGTGACAGTGAGATGGGCAGTGGCCCCCAATAACTGCTGCAATCTTAACATTCATATTTTACATACTAAACATTGACAAGGACAGTAGCTTGGATATTAAATGGACAGGTGGTTTAAAGAAATATGTTTAACATGCACCACAAGTGATGAAGTACTGTTTAATATATCTAGGTTTCTGTACTCGCTAGCTAACGTTAACATAATCAAGAACTGTGTCAAATCATTATAGAATGTTGACACTAATGTTAGTGAGAATGAGAAAATACAAATTGAAATTCTTTTTGTGGGTATTGAAAACTATTTTGTACATTGCCTGGTGTGTGATAAGCAACAAACTGGCAGACTTTAGGCAAAATATTGCACACTCTGCCAAATGAAGACCATATCATTCCTTCAGGACCTGTTCTCATAAAGATAACTGAACTATGCAGAGGAATGATTTGTCAAAAATTTGTCAATAATTAGTGCACCGGAAACAGAGGGAAATGTTGCTACCATATAGTAGAACTACTTTTCAATTTTTCAACTACTGCTGGTGCAGCTGCAGACTGCAGGATCTTCCAAATTTTCTGGATCTCAACTGTAACATTTAAACAATGTACAGTTTGAAGTAGAGAATGGTTCATATCATAGGACAACTTGCATCCAAGTGTGTGGGTGTACACCCGATTTGTCTATAGTGTCCATGGCACAATCTGTCCAAATGCATTTATAGACCTTTTTGAAAGAGTGAGTTTATTTCCAAGTCATCACATATTGTAGTAACCACTGACTAAAACTCAACAAAACTGAACAATTTAATTTAGGGAGATTTCAGGGTATGGTATTGGAAGTCTTTGGGCTGGTATTACATTTTTAATAATATAGGGGGGGTGTTTGAGGTTACAATTATGGTGACGAAAGAATAAAACATGTATCCCCAGAAATTAGACAGGATTATTAAAGAAAACTCAGAATTTGTCACATTTGAATACTTATGTGGTCTTATGTAATTCTTCCACACATAAATACACATGCTGATACTTACCTCCTGACATCCTGCCAGGAGGAAAGCCACACACATTTTGCAAGTGAGGAAAGGCAAGGGAGTAAGGTGGAAAGTTTGGAGGAGAGATACTTAAAGAGGAAAGAGTAAGAAACACATCGAGAGAGGCGCAGGAGAAAAAAGAGCATATATGAACAAAACAAAAGAGAAGGGGTGCAATAGGCCCAAGGACAGAGCCTCCTTAAACATGTTTGATGTACGTCGGCTGAGTGAGCGGCTACACATGCTCTTTTAATCCCAGCATCAATGAGACTTCTGCTCTCTCTATCCTGTCTGGCAGTTCATTCATCTCTCCGAACCAAGGCCTCATCTGTGCATTCAGGTTGCTGCACTCCCAGACAAAGTTGTTGGTGCCCTTTAGGGGAAAGGGCACCAACAAAAAGGAAAAGTATGTACAAAAAGTATGTACATGCTATTATGCTATTAAAGTGTGTACATGCTATTATGTTGGCATGAAACAGATAACACACTGTGTAGCTGTAACTCTCTAACTCTGTAACAGTCCTCGACCAAGTCCTCAAGTCTGTAAGTGGATGCAGTTTGTGGTTTGTTCACTAGGTGGAGATATTAATTCAGTGAAATTACACTTTTTTTTTTTTTCCAATTATTGTCAGTGTGGCTTCAGTTAAAGTCCAGTATTGCTAATGTGGTGTCCCATCTCCAACAAGTGAGGTCTAATTGAAATAAAAGACACATGAAATGCAGTATTTGTCAAATGTTTGCTGTTGCTGATGCTACAGATTAATTCTGTTGTTGGAAGTGCAGTAGATTTTTTTAGAAAACCGTGTTTACATGTCTAGGTTTCGGCTGTGGGCAGTAGATAACACAGGGCGCCGCTCCAGTCCAAGTGAGGTCACCATCAAAACCCCTTGTCCAACTGTGGATGACGTCAAAGCACAAGGTGAGGAGAGACACGGACTTAAGTCAGACAGGTGAATCATCCTAGTGTTAATAACATTATTATGTACAAGGTTTAATTGAATGGAAAAAATGTCAATCAGACATGTCAATCTGTGTAGATGAAATTCAGTTTTTTTCTAACCAGGTGTAGCTAATTCAAAGGAAAGACATTTGCTGTTTGAGTTCACCTCTCAGGGCTAGTACTTTTTCATAAACAATGCACACTACAGTTCCACAGTATATTGACAGTAAAAATATCTTATTCCATAGAGTCAAAAATGGAAGAACATCCAGATCCAGAGTTGAAGTTTTTTTGCCTCGCTGTGCGAGTAGCAAGAGATTTATAGCCAAGATGTTATTGCGGATCCTGCTATTAGTTTGAACGAGTCATTTCATAAGTGTTCCAGCCAGTGCATTGTGATGATGCAGGCGTAGGCTAGTGATGTCAATGCCGTGAAAAAAACATTCATTACGTGTAGTTACATTCTACAGGCATTATAGGTCAAAAAGTTACTGATCTGACAAGTCATGAAAGGACAAAAATGTCATTGATATCAAGATATGCATAGAAACTTTTATCTCATTAATCTAAACTGAAAAGTGGGGCTGTGTAGAGAAAGAAAAGGAGAGGGCTATTCCAGAGGGGGACATCATATCAGTTTGTTACTAAGGGGATAAGGCTTCTACGCCCAACATAAAGCACATTAAACCCTAACGGTGACTGAAGCTGCGACCATTGATTAAGTTGAACAACATAAAAAATGATATGCAACTATATTAATAATAATGTATTACATAAGCAACAAAAAAAAACATGCTCCAAATTGCATGCCTTAAGCACATTTGGCAACTGTGCTCCTCATGACCCTTATAGGAGAAAGCTTTGAGAGATAATTTGTAGATGGCGTACCTGTATCCAGCCCTGGTACTACATTGGAGCTTTGGTCATGTTGCTTTAAGTTGTTGACCTATGATTGTGTGTGCCATTGCAGAAATAGCCGATAAGATCTATAACCTGTTCAACGGCTACACCAGTGGAAAGGAGCAGCAGACAGCCTACAACACTCTGATGGACTTGGGTGCTCCCACTCTTCACCGTGTGCTCTATCACTACAACCAGCGCTACGAGAGCTTTGGAGAATTCACCTGGAGGTGTGAGGATGAGTTAGGACCCAGGTACTTTCAGCTTTTAACCCTTTTTTTGCTGATAATATTGTTCTAGTTTGTTCTGCCTTAGAGATAAATCGCAAGCCTCTGGATTGACAAAACAACTCATTAGCACTTTTTGCTTCGGTATTGCAACACATAAGGAAGGGAAATGCCGCTGAGACTGTCAAATGTTTGGAATTTGGATTGTATTTCATTAGGGCCCATGTCTCAGATATGTAAACTCACATTAGATGTATGCATTCCTTACAGCAAATTGATCATCAACTTCAGCTTGATGGGCAATTTATCAGAAGGACTCAATAACATACGAATGCACAAGTCAAACTGGTACAGTATATCAAAACGCTGAGCCACATCAATAATGTGTTGACTCTTTTCATCAGATTCAGTCCCTGAAATTGCAGAGACGTGTGTGAGTAAGCATTGTCCTCCCACAAAGACAAAACAATCTGTCTTACTGAACTTGTACAATTGACACTGATGCCTTCAAGCAATAACAACCTGGCTGCAACACTGAGGAAAATTTCCAATCTCGAGAAGAGCCTGGGTTGGTTTGGTGTGAACACCTCTTTAAAGTACAATGCGAGCTGACAGTTCTTTCACCAGCAATCCCAAATGTTGGGAAAGCCAGACACTGATTTAGTTGTTTGTATTTTGTAAAAATAAAACATATGGCAGATCTGGACTGGACTGAAGGTACAGATATGCTCCGTTGGTGATTACTTTACCCCACACTGCTTTTTGATTCTCTTTCCACCGTAACAGTGATATACAGACTTCACTGACAATCCCAAATACTTAGAAGACCGGATAAATACAGTACCATCAAGTATGCTGTCTAAATCATAATAATGAAAGTACTCTATTGCTAAAGCTAGTCTTCAGTATATGTTCACTTGTCATATTGGAACTTTTTCAGTTGAAAACAATTCTGAGGGTTTTTTTTTATGCGACAGTATAAATAAAAAATAGTCATAAAACAATTATTTCTTCATAAGAAGGTGTGGACTTGAAGTTGGACAGTACAGTACTTGGGAATAGTATCATCACACATGAGAATGGGATGCATGATAAGAGGATAATGGTGCACACTTTCAGCAAGAGAGCTAAATAGAGAATTTCAATCCCAGACTCACTTCTTACTGCTACACAGCTGGCCTGTGCTAAAGTGGCTGTGAATATTGAAATGTTTATTTTGGAAAGTTACAGAAATGGTTTGATGTGGCCCAGAGTCAATCCAGTGCTGCAAAAATTTGATTTGATATGCAGTTTGATGGAGTATACTGACAAGTTAACACCTCGTCAAATCTCACACACTTGTACCTGAAGTATGACACCGCCAGACCGCATGTGTATGCCTTCCAGTTACTTGAATACTTCTGTCTAACAGTTTCAGTTTTCAATTTTACCCAGTCCAGAGTGGGCTAGGTTTAGCATGGTTTTTATCATCATCACTCCTGGATGGCATATACAAAAAAAATACTGTTATTCAATTAGGGCATTGTGTAGGCAAAAATCATGCAAGAAATAATACCACCATAATAATTTAAACTAGGAAAGGACGCGGCAGAGTGCACATCTCCACCATCTACCAAAGAAATTCAGCTGAGCTGATACCAATACCGAGTTGATATATCAGTGCATTCCTAGTTGTGATACTGTAAGCAAGTTTATACATTCTTTCATAGGCCTGTGTTCAAAATAAACTACTCCCACGAGGCCAGAAGTGATCGTTTGGAAAGAAAGGGGCACGTGGCTAAGCCTTTGATGTAGCCTTTATTGCAGACTCCTTGCCACTTTTCATCTAAATACCCTATAAGACTCTAAGCTGTGAAGGTAAGCTAACAATAATTTCATCCTGACATCCCCTCTTCTTAAACCCCAAAAAGAAAACCCAAAAGCAATCCTCTCCAGCAAAAGTATTTCCTGTTGCACATTTTTCAAATAAAGCTGCAATTGTTTGCATATCCCCTTATTCCAACACATTCACAATCACGTCCTATAGTGGCTCACACAGGTAAATCTCCCTGGTATCCCCCAATTCCACTCAGTCTTTACATAAGCACCCATAATGTGAAATTACAGCTTTATGTTTTATAATAAACAGAGACATGTGTGCTACATAAAACCTACTTAGAGTATAAATAGCAGCCTGTGGTACATTCTCTCACCCTGGCAGGTGAAACTGATTAGCCAGGGCTCCTCTATTCTCCCTGTTTCTCTCTGTGTCTCTGGGTTCCCCCACTTTTAATGAAAGGTTCTTTTTAATAGGGACCATACTGGAAAGAGTTGATGTAATTGGGGGAGCTGCTTCTGAAGTGTTCCATTAAAATACACTTAGATTAACAACCCCTCAATTTGGATAAAGGGAGGGGTGATTATTGTTAATAATGGCACCACAGAGCTGGACAAAACAAAAGAGAAGTGTATTCAAGGTGAGACCTGGCAACATGGGAGGGAAGTATAAACATGTTTTGTTTAGCCAAGACATCAACTAAATGTTAGACTTTCCTATGTCTCTGGTTCGGTGTGAGGAAAAACTCCATTCTGGACCTGATGCAGAGCTGTATACTGTTTATTGTTACCATGCAAGAGGCAGGCAGAGAGGTTAATGGCCTTACAGCTCCAGTCTGCGTGTGCTGACAACTTCCCTGCGGCGTCAAACATTTTGTTTTCTCTGACGTTACTTCAGCACTGGGAAAAACAAACGCAGCAGATAAATGGTTGCACTGACGCCAGTACAAAAATACTACTGATATCATTTTTAGCAAACCAAAACAGGGGTTGCTCAATGCCTGACTTTTAAGCATCCACTGTTGACTTTGGCCTCATGCTGCAAAATTATGATTTTCATCATTCTCATCCATTTTAACAAACGTCAACAGTGATGTCCAATCTAGATGCATGATTAAACATGATGGTCTTATTGGGAAAAAGGATTTATCTTTAAACATTTTTCTAAACCAGTGGTTTGTTGGTATAATGTATCAGATAATACTCAGGTTGGCAGAGATTGGAGATGTGAGGAGATACCTTTGTTTATCCAACCTACCAACTCATTAGAGCTCCAAAAACTCATTGTGAATCTTTGTTCTGCTGTTGCTGTTTTAAGACATTTTCCTCTTTGTCTTGTTTTATTTTTATTTTTATTCCCCTCGCTTACATGTTTCCCCATGAGTTCAGATTAGACAGATGTTGATTGCAATGATGTTCTCACTGTTCAGATTTAATAGGAACAAGTTTATAAATCCAGGTTCCACAAAACCTTAGACTTCAGCATCCAAATATATAATATATGAAGGATGGACAATGCCTTCTGATGCGAAGGAGTCCACAATCTATTTTAATAGACAGTGGAAGGGAATACTGCTTGTATTCCTCCAAGCAGTATGGTTCAGTTCGGTTCAATACACATTTTTTGTGTTTCCATTTTCAAAAACTGTGAATGGTACCCTTAAAAAACAAATTTCACCATGCCAGTTTTGTCACTATTAACCAGAGCTAAGCTGTACCATAAAAGGCCCTTCTTTATGTTACATCTTAGCTTTGGTAGACCCAATGCAGTCCACTGGTTAGATGACAGTGGTGTCACTTCCCTGCGATACATAGGCCATTATTTTCCTTCTGGCATGCAGCCTTTTCTCAAACAGAGCCTGTCTACATTGTGTGACGTCAACAAGCCATATGCCAACAAGAGCAACCAGAAATGCTTGATGTCCTCCTTTATTTCCTTTTTTGTTGTTACAGTTTCTTTATTGGGAAACGCTGTATCGTGTTTCTATGATGTCACGCTACACACGTAGCTGGTGCAGACAGGCTACACCGCCCGGCTACACCAGTAATGGTGAAGTCTCCAGTGGTAACGCATTCCTGTAATGAGTGTATTGTTCCCAAATGCGCTGTAGGTAACTAAACTAAACCGTAATGCTTGGTGGAAACGTGGCTTTAGGTCTCCAAATATGATGTATTGTGATTCACCAGCAGATCTGCCCTATTTGAGTGGGCCCTCCTTTTGTTCTACAATCCATGAATGACAGTCTCTAAGAACCAAATTTTCTTTTATTTAAAAAACCTAAGGACCAAATCCTGACAACTCTTGTGAATGGGGCTTATCCTTGTAGAAATTAAATTTACCATAATGCAAATACCAAATGCATCAAATTGTGAGCAACCTTGTACAAGTAGCTCTACTTTTTGTTCTTGGGGATCTGTATCTGATTCAAACATATATGGCTGAATTACTTCAATGGTCGAACTTGCCACTGTGCAGTATAGAGCAGCCTACTTTAAAAATCGGAGGATGACGGAGCAGGTAAGCTTCAGCTCGCTTCAGCTGCAGGACATGGGCAAGACAGTGAGCCGAGACAGGATGGGACTAAAGTAACACATCATAGATCCCTATTCATAGATGTGACATGAGCTAGTATTTAAATATCTTTTTAGTTTTAAATTAGAAGTGGAGGTTGAGGTGGAGCAGTTGGTTGCACATATAAGTTTTATTGAGGATTTTGTGTCCCATAATACACAAACTGTTACCAGTCACTAACTACGTATAAGCAAGTAGATTTTGTGCCAAAACTTAAAACAGAGTAATGTACTGCAGACCTTTTGCATCAGGATATGTCTGTGGGCTGCAGGCATTTGTGCATTGATCCAAGAAAAAGGGAAAAGATTTGAGGCACCAGCTACAGTTGCTAAGTAATGCCTTGCATGTCTGGATAATACACTAGGGGCAAATAAAATGATGGCATGTGATGTGCTGGAATTAGGACAGGTTGGACAAGGGACAACTAGTTCTATTGCATCTTTTTTTGTCTATAGGGAACCTTTAAATATCGTCCATGACAGCAAAATCTGCCACAATAGGGTTGTCTGATTGATAAGTCTGATTTTTTGCGTCTTGTTCTAAAATCACCATATCGTTATCCATTTGAGAGGGAATATACCTCACTCCAGCCAAACAGTAAATCTGGTACCATTAACAGTAAACAAGAGAGCATGCTCCCCTGTCCGCACCCACACAAAGGGTTCATCTGATTGTAAATGACTCCTATAAAGGGTCATTATGGTGGTATTCATTTTCTGTAAGCTTTTATCTTGTTAAGGGCATTTTAAATTATGATTCGATGCTTTTATTTTGAAATGTCACCAAGGATATTGCTGACAGACCAGACAAAGCGTGGTTCAAAAAGACTTCTATGATGGTGACTAACAAGGACTTGTGCACCCTACCCGGAGGGGTACCGGGACCCTGCCCTGGAGCCAGGCCTGGGGAAGGGGTCCGTAGGTGAACGCCTGGTGGCCGGGCTTTTGTCCATGGGGTCCGGTTGGCCTCAGCCCAAAAAGGAGATATGGGTCCGTCCTCACATGGGCCTACCACCCACAGGAGGAGCCGTAGGGGTCCGGTGCTAAGTGGATTGGGTGGGAGTCAAAGAAGGGGGGCCTTTGCGGTCCGGTGCTAAGTGGATCAGGCGGCAGTCAAAGGCAGTCGCCTTGGCAGTCAGATCCCCGGTTGCTGAAGCTGGCTATTGGAAACATGGAACATTACCTCTCTGGTGGGGAAGGAACCAGAGCTTGTGCGAGGTTGAGAGATACCAGCTAGATATAGTCAGCCTAACTTCAATGCACAGTTCGGGTTCTGGTACCAGTCTTCTTGAGAGGGGTTGGACTCTTTTCTATGCTGGAGTTGTCCCAGGTGAGAGGTGGAGAGCAGGTGTGGGCTTATTAATGGCTCCCTGGTTCTCAGCCAATGTGTTGGAGCTTACGCCGGTGGATGAAAGGGTTACTTCCCTGCGCCTTTGGATTGAGGAACAGGTCCTGACTGCGGTTTGCGCCTATGCACCAAAAAGCAGTTCAGACTACCCACCCTTTTTGGAGTCCTTGGAACAAGTGCTGGAAAGTGCCCCTACTAGGGACTCCATCGTCCTAGTAGGAGACTTCAATGCTCATGTGGACAATGACAACGAGACCTGGAGGGGTGTGATTGGGAGGAACGGCCTGCCCGATCTGAACCCGAGTGGTGTTCAGTTATTGGATTTCTGTACTAGTCACAGTTTGTCCATAACTAACACCATGTTCAGCCATAAGAGTGTCCATAAATGCACTTGGCACCAGGACACCCTAGGTTGACAGTCAATGATTGACTTTGTGGTCATATCATCTGATCTGCGACCGTATTTGCTGGACACTTGTGTAAAGAAAGGAGCAGAGCTGTCAACTAATCACCACCTGGTGGTGAGGTGGATCAGGTGGCGGGGGAGGAAGCTGGACAGACCAGGCAGGCCTGAGCGCATAGTGAGGATCTGCTAGGAACATCTGGCTGAGGACCCTGTGAAAATTGTCTTCAACTCCCACCTCTGGCAGAGCTTCAACCACAACCCGGAGGTAGTGGGGAGAATGGAATCTGAGTGGGCCATGTTCCGCGCTGCCATTGTTGAGGCGGCTGCTCGAACCTGTGGTAGCAAGGTCGCTGGTGCTAGTCGTGGCGCTAAGTCCAGAACTCGCTGGTGGACACCAGAGGTGAAAGGGGCCGTCAAAGGGGCTCCTGAATAAGGACACCTACAAAGCATGACTGGCTTGTGGCACTCCTGAGGCAGCAGGCAGCTACCGGCAGGCCAAGCGATCTGCGGCTCGGGTGGTCACGGAGGCAAAAACCCAGGTGTGGGAGGAGTCAGGAGCTCAGGAGGGCTCATCAGGGGAAAGTGGAAAGCCCATCCACACGGTCTTCAGTGTGGGATGGGAGTTGCTGATCTCAACTGAGTGTATTGTTCATCAGTGGAAGGAATACTTCGATGATCTCCTCAATCCCACTAACACGAATTCCGAGGAGGAGGCAGATCAGGAGGACTCTGGTGTGGGCTCTCTCATCACTGGGGTTGAGGTCGCTGAGGTTGTCAAACAACTCCGAGGCGGCAGCACCCCAGGGGTGGATAAAATTTGTCCCAAGCTCCTCAAGGCTCTGGATGTTGTAGGGCTGTCCTGGCTGACACGCCTCTGCAACATTAGGTGGACATTGGGGACTGTGCCTTTGGAGTGGCAGACAGGGCTGGTGGTTCCCCTTTTCAAGAAGGTCGACCAGAGGGTGTGTTTCAACTACCGGGGGGATCACACTCCTCAGCCTCCCTGGGAAGGTCTACTCCAGGTCCTGGAGAGGAGAGCCCGGCTGTTAGTTGAACCTTGGATTCGTCCTGGCCGTGGAACACTGGACCAGTGCTACACCCTCGCGAGGGTAATGGAGGAGCCATGGGAGTTTGCCCAACCAGTCTATGTGTGTTTTGTGGATCTAGAGAAGGCTTATGACCGTGTCCCTCATGGTGTCCTGTGGGGGGCTCCAGGAGTATGGGGTAGAATGCCTTTTGTTACGGGCCATTCGATCTCTGTATTGTCGGAGCCAGAGCTTGGGTCACATTGCCGGCAGTAAGTCAGACCAAGGTGAGTCAGGGTTGGTCTCCGCCAAGGCTACCCTTTGTCACTGGTACTGTTCATGATTTTTTTTGACAGAATTTCTAGGCTCGGCCAAGCAGTGGAGAGAGTCAAGTTTGTTAGCCTCCGGATTCCGTCTCTGCTACTTGCAGATGACGTGGTCCTGTTGGCCTCATCGGACAGTGACATCTAGCTCGCATTGGGAAGGTTTGCAGGCGAATGTGAAGCAGCGGGGATGAGGATCAGCAGCTCTAAATCTGAGGCCATGGTTCTCAGCCAGAAAAGGATGGATTGCCATCTCCGAGTCAGGGGAGAGTTGCTTCCCCGAGTGGAGGAGTTCAAGTATCTCGGGGTCTTGTTCACGAGTGAGGGGAAAATGGAACGGGAGATTGAGAGACGAACTGGGGCAGCGTCGGCCGTGATGCGGATGCTGAAGCGGTCTGTTGTGCTGAAAAGAGAGCTGAGCCAGAAGGCACAGCTTTCAATTTACCAGTCAATTTACGTCCCAACTCTCACCTATGGTCATGAGCTCTGGGTGGTGACCAAAAAAATTAGATTGCGAATACAAGTCGGCCGAAATGAGTTTCCCTTGCAGGGTAGCTCGGCTCAGAACTTAGAGATAGGGTGAGGAGCTTGGACATCCGGGGGAGGCTCAGAGTAGAGCCGCTGCTCCTCCACGTTAAGAGGAGCCAGTTGAGATGGTTCGGGCATCTGGTCAGGATGCCTCCTGGACGTCTCCCGGGGGAGGTGTTTCGGGCATGCCCATCCGGGAGGAGACCCCGGGGCAGACCAAGGACATGCTGGAGAGATTGTATCTCTCAACTGGCTTGGGAACGTCTTGGTGTCCCCTGGAGAAGTTGGTGGAAGTAGCCAGGGAGAGGAATGTCTGGATTTCCCTTCTCTCAAACTGTTGCCCCCGCGACCCGGACCCGGGTAAGTGGCAAAAAATGAAAAGAGATGGAAAAAGAGAAATGAAAGTTAAATTGTGTTTTCTCACGTTTGACGGTTTTGAAGAAAATTAAGCACCTGGCTCAAATGAGAACAAGGTACTGTGCTGTTTTATTTGTTTTATGTTCATTTAGATGTGAATTTGAGTACCTTTGATTGCAAATGTGTGCTCAAACATTGCATGGCATGTGCAGATACTAGCTTCTCAGAAATGTTTTTCAGTTACAATAGCTTTTCTAACATCACTACATGTATTCTCAATGTCTTAAATATGAGTTATCTTTGTGTTTATTTTATCTGTATATATTTTGTACAGCCTATGGATGTTTTTATTTCCTTTGTGTGTTTTTTAAGACCTTATATTATGTTTATCTTTCCTTTAGCTTTTACATTGTTTTTGGAGATAAGAATTACAGAAAAGAAACTGAAATTATGTTCGAAATAAGGCTGAAAGCTGAACATAATTAAAGGATTCTGGAAACATCAGTACACTGGCCAGAGTTAGCTACAGTAAGAGCTTGACCCTCATCGATCTGTGACCTTCTGCCGCCACAATGGGCCAGGACAGTCTTCACGTGTGCCAACTGCTGCTGCTTCTCCTGTTCCATTGCCACGTGCTGCCTATGAGGATCCATCAATTAGTACATGTCTCCTTGTCTCATCCCGTGAATCACCTCGGCACTCCAGGCATTGGTCTCATGGATTTGGTGCATTGGTCAAAAGCAATCTTATTCACTGACAATGATATAGAACTGTGAGTATTCCCTTATGTTTATGGTCCACGGGCAACATCTTCTGGGACTGAACCAGGGAACTCACCTGCTCAACTTCTGCAAGGAAATATAAACTGTTATATTTAAAGTCACATTAAGAGATCTTTTACCTACTACAAATAGACAGTCTTCCGTGGACATTTTCAGTAAGTGTCTGCCACTTGACTTTAGGTGTGCTGTTATTTTGAGCAACTTCTCACGACATTTTCACATTACAAGAATTTTTCTTCTACAGATATTTTCATATATTGCATTTGAACTTTGAAACTTGTGTAAAGTATATTTACATTCATATTTGGTTGAGTGTCGATACGTTAATGTATCTCTGCTGTTTATTACTTAAAGACTTTCTACTAAACTCCCCCCTTTGAAATTCAGTCAACAATGTCAGAGTCAGACAACAGAAGGGAGTTGGAAGAGCAGAGGGCTGGGATTCTGCATGATGTCCAGGGCGGGCTTCTAAAGGACACTGATCCACCGGAATGTCCCGTACGATCTGAACGTGCACGCATCCCTACTGAGAAAATTTGTGTACTCCAATGTGAAGAGGCTCAGAAAAAGTAGAAACGGCTGCTTTCTGTGTATGAAAAATGGAAGTATAAAATACACTCAGCACAAGATCAGCTGAAGACATACATGCCTGAGAGACACTCTGGCCTCTTATTGAAGAACTCAAAAAGGTCAAAGAAGATATTACCATCATGTATTATAAAATTTGAGACCTCATCACACCCTCTAATAACATAAGAAGACGAGTAGATACATGTGAAACAGTGACCACGGACATCATAAGCATTGCTTATTACAGAGCTATAGATGAGGAAGATGAGTTCAATGAGGAAGAGGAAAGGAACCGTCTTCATGATCTGCTCAAACATGACTATTCAAAGTCTGTTCATGGATCTGCAGCGTCTTTGGTAAGTCAACCCAAGTCTGATCACCACTTCATGACTTGGTCAAGGGCATCTTAGCATGCAGATGCAGCGGCAGAACTTGCCGTGAAGGAAGCAAACTATGAAATGCTTCTAGGGGAACAAAGGCTAAGGGAGTCATTCCGTGAATAGGAGGAACAGCAACACAATGTCTTAGATGCACAAAATCGAAAGTTGCAGCTGTTGCAAGCATAAAGAGAAGTACATGCGGATCAAGCTAAGCTAAAGGTCTATGATAAGGAAGCTGAATGCGAAGCTGCTGACAACATTAACTATGAAAACAACAAGGAAGCCAAGAATAAGACATGTCCTTGCTTGCTCAGGTCTTTCAAGACAGCATTCCCTTAAACAGGATTCCTGCCCCAGGGCCGTTCGTCTTCAATGGTGATCCTATACAATTCTTTGAATGGAAGGCAACCTTTACCTCACACATTGACCACAGGGCAATATCTTTGGCTGAAAAACTCTACTATCTCAAAAGATATGTGGGTGGCCCAGCACGTCAGATTTTGAATAGTATATTCTACTTTAATGACAATGACGCCTATCAAGATGCCTGGAACAAGTTGAATCATTGCTTTGGCCAGCCTTTCACCACTCAGACAGCATTCAGAGAGGAGCTCACTAACTGGCCAAAAGTTCAACCCAAGGATGCAGAAGGACTCAGAAACAGCTCAGATTTTCTGAATGCCTGTCAAGATGCAATACCTCAAGTCAGGGGGCTAAACATACTAGATGACTGTGAGGAGAATCAGAGGTTGGTTCTAAAACTACCAGATTGAGTAACCTCACTTTGGGACAGACAATTGACACAAAACCTAAATAACAATGGAGAATTCCCAAGTTTCAAGGACTTCAAGGACTGCATTTATGTCGACTGCAGCAGATAGTGCTTGCAATCGAGTTACATCCTTGTATGCTCTTCATTCTAATTGCTCCAATGCTGAGAAGAAAAATCTCAAGGCTAGTGTTTTGACAACTCAAACACCTAAAGACAGCGAAAACCAAATGTTTGATGAAAGTAAGTTTAAGACTCCTTGCATTCTTTTTCAAGACAATGGATATCAGCTTTGTGCATGTTCCAAGTTCACAGAGATATTGTTGGTCGAGCAACAGAGCTACGTGAAAGCCAAAAACTTTGCTATGGATGTCTAGAACTTGGGTACAGTGCTAAAGACTACCAACATAGTCACTTTTATGACACTTTCAAGGGAAAGCATCCTACAGCTCTCCATGATGACAACTATAGGAAGGAAAGATCACCCCTAGAAGGAGAGACAAACTAAAATGCTGCTGCAACTTCACTCAGTGTAGCAGGGGAGGGCTCATCCTATATATCAATGGTTTTGCCTTTATGGCTGTCTTCTAAAAGCAATCTAACTGTTGAGAAACTCGTCTACACTCTAGTAGATAGTCAGAGTGACACCACATTCATCAACCAAGAGGTGAGTCTAATTGCAATTAAGTATCCTGTCAGGCGCAAGTTGACAACCATGAGTGGAAAAGACATCATTGTCAAGAGTGAGAGTGTTTCCGGCCTTCGTGTAAAACGATACAGCTCTGCCATTCAGGTTTCCTGTGAACTGTGCCCATATTCCCACCTGGGAGACTGCTAAAGAGTGGGGTCACCTTTTGGAAATAGCAGATGAGATCCAACCATTGAAAGAATGTGAAGTAGGCCTTCTCATTGTCTACAACTGCTCCAGAGTCATGGTACCAAGGCAGGTCATACTAGGAGGATATGAGGAGCTCTATGCTGTGCGAACTGATTTGGGATGGAGTATCGTGGGGCGCTCATCACAATGCCAGGACTCATTGAGTCAAGGTCGCCTGTGTCACAGAATCTCTTTTAAAGAAATTCCCCCTGTAACTTCTGCCGATGTTATTCTGATACTAGAATTCGACTTCAAGGATGGCAGCCAAGACAGCAAAGCTGTTTCCCAAGATCAAATCTATTTTAATCTAATTTTTTTGTATAGCCCAAAATCACAATTTACACATTATCTCACTGGGCTTTGACAAACTGTACAGATGTGACACCCTTCGCCCTTAGACCATCGAACCGGGTGAGGAAAAACTTTTAAAAAAAACCCTAAACAGGAAAATAAGAAACCTCAGGAAGAACCACAGAGGAGAGATCCTTTTTCCTAGGATGGAGAGACTTGCAATAGATGTCACTTGTACAGAACACAACAACCTGACAATAACAGTTTATATTTTGAGTTTATATGAGTCTATAAATGCAGATATAATATGGGTATATTATGTTGGTCGAGAAGTCATTGTAGTCCATTGGCTAGGCTGGTCAATCCAGCCTAAGATCCAAGTCACAGGATCTCCACCTACTGCTCCTACTTTGAGCAGTAGGTGTCAGGCAAGACCACAGCAGCAGCTCCCACCGCAGCGTAGTCAATTGGTCCAGGAGTCGTTATAGTCTAACTTTAAAGATCTGAATGTTGCTGATATAGTCAGTAAGTCCAAGAGTATATGGAATCTATAAATCCAGGGATATGTGAAGTGTAGTGATCCAGAAGCAGGTGTAGTCTATTGGTCCAGAAGTCATTGTAATCTGTGGATCCCGATTTGCACTTGGAAATCCAGCCTAGGATCCAAGTCACAAGAGCTCTTGTCCTAATGTGAGCAGTAGTCATAAGGCAAGACCACAGCAGCAGCTCCCACAGCAACCTACAAAGACCTGCAGGATGATAAAGCACAAAGACTCCGGGGAAGAAGTAAAGTTAATGTAAGGATATGGACATTTAGAGGAGTAGAGATGGTGTCTGAGTCAGAGGAGGCAGAGAAGAGAGCTCAGTGCATCAAGGAGTGTTCCCCCAGCAACCTACGCCTATAGAGGATAACTAAGGGCTAGATAGGCCAGCACTAACTATAAGCTTTATCAAAAAGGAAGGTTTTAAGCCTACACTTAAAATCAGAGAGTGTGTCTGCCTCCCATACCGAGACTGGAAGATGGTTCCACAGGAGAAGAGCTTGATAGCTGAAGGCTCTGCCTCCCATTCCACTTTTGGACATTCTTGGGATCACCAATAACCCTGCATCCTTGGAGCGTAAAGTTCTGGATGGGTGATAGGGTACTATGAGCTCTTTAAGATAAGATGGTGCCTGACCATGAATAGCTTTGTAGGTGAGGACAAGGATTTTAAATTCTATTCTGGATTTAACTGGGAGCCAGTGCAAAGAAGCCAGTACAGCTTAAATATGGTCTCTGATATTAGTTGTAGTCAGTACACGCACTGCATTTTGGATTAACTGAAGAGTCTTTAAAATCTTATTAGGGCAACCTGAAAATAGAGAATTACTGTAATTCAGCATTCACAAATGCAATAACTACTTTTTTTGCATGTTGTTGAGACAGGATGTGCCGGATTTTAGCAATGTTACGGAGGTGACAGAAGGCCGTCCTTGAAATCTGTTTTACATGTGAGTTAAAAGACAGCTCCTGGTAAAAGGTAATGCCCAGGTTTCTGACAGTGGTACGGTGGAGGCCAAGGTAATGCCATCCAGATTAACTATGTTGTTGGATAAAGATTCTCTAATATATTTAGGGCCCATCTTAATTACTTCAGTTTTGTCAGAGTTTAACATTAAAAAGTTATGAGACATCCAGTTTTTAATGTCCTTAAGACATGTCTGTAGATTAGCTAACTGATGGGTTTCATCTGGCTTCATCCATAAGTATAATTGTGTGTCGTCAACATAGCAATAAAAATGTATGGATTGCTTTCTAATAATAATACCTAAAGGAAGCATTTATAGAGTGAATAGTAATGGTCCAAGCACAGAACCTTGTAGGACTCCGTGACTAACCTTGTCATATCCGGATGATTCATTAACATGAAAAAAATTATATCTATCAGATAAGTAGGACTTACACCATCTCAAAGCAGATCCTTTAATGCCAATTTGGTGTTCCATCCTCTATAGTAAGATGTGATGATCAATAGCGTCAAAAGCTGTGCTAAAATCTAATAAGACTAGCACCGAGATAAGTACTTCATCCGATGCAGCGAAGAGGTCATTCGTAACTTTTACCAGTACTTTTTCTGTGCTATGATGCTGTCTAAAATCTGATGGGAACTCTTCAAATAGACTAGTATCCTGAAGAAAGCCACATAGTTGTTGAGTCACTGCTTTCTCTAGAATCTTTGAAAGCAAGAGAAGGTTGGATATTGGTCTATAGTTGGCAAGAACTTCTGGGTCCAGGTTAGGTTTTTTTTATTACAGCTACTTTAAAAGACTGGGGCACATAACCTGTTACAAAGGGATAGATTGATTATATTCATTAGCGGAGTGCTAACTAAGGGTAAAAGGTGTTTGAGCAGCCTAGTAGGTATGGGGTCTAATATACAGGTTGACGATTTAGATGTAGATAATGTTGTTGTTAGCTCATGAAGATCAATTGGATGGAAACTTTTGTAACACTTATCAGGACTAAGATAAGATAAGTTGTAAGTTTATTGATTCCCTCTTGGGAGAAATTCAGGTTGACACAGCAGTAAACAAGTGAAAGTAGCAGCGCAGGGTTAAAAGTACAGAAATAAGTCAACACACAGTATCAAATCAAATCAAATCAAATCAAATTTTATTTGTATAGCCCAAAATCACAATTTACACATTATCTCACTGGGCTTTGACAAACTGTACAGATGTGACATCCAGTATAAGAAAGGATAAATAAAAACTAAAATACTAGAAATTGAAAAGTATTCAAAGTATTATATACTATCTGGCCTCTGTGTATAGAGTGTGCAAAGTGCACTGTTGCTGAGATTTATAAATACATAAATAGTGTGTATATGAAGTTTACAAACAGATAGTGGAATTCTATATATATAAACAGTTGGACATGTGCAGTATAAGGGTTTTTTTTTCT
>KV751329.1:2492074-2518292 GCA_001698575.1 Mola mola | reverse complement strand
CAGTCATTTCCAAAAACAATTCATTACCAAGCAACGTCATAGAAGGTGTTGCTTTCTCATGCATTTCTATATGCATGAGAATTTGCAAAATATTTGCAAAATATTTGCAAAAATATTTTTTGCAAATTGGAGAGTAATGCCAAAAATAATGCAGAAATATGTTTAACTGAAAGCATTTTGGTTATTTGAAGGGGTTGGTTGCTATTCATTTTCCAGAAATAACACTGAGATCCCAGAAAATATGGGGATGTGCTATATGTTTAGAAATGAAATACTGTACAAGCTGTAGGCCACAGTGTAAGTGTTATAACGGCGTGTTGGGTAGTGCAAACTTCATGTTCAACATGCCAAGAAATGCAGCTCATCAACAAAATCAAAAATCTCAAAAGACTTGTGGCTCATTGTTTGACTGGGTGCTTGACAAGAGGATATTAGTTGGCCGCAGAGACTGGAACATAGAAGTTACACATTAAGAAATATATTTTCTGACTTCTTTCTAGTGGTTGCATTTATCCAGATAGGGGCGTGCAGAGGAAGTGAGAAGGGTCAAAGCCTAAAATGTGAAGACTGAAACAAAATGGCGTTACGGCCGAAAAAGAGCATAGTGCTAAGTGCAGATTTACTCTAAATTCTTGACCTCAAAAACAGTGGTTTAAAAAAAACAAAAAACATCATTTGATTATTGTCATTCCCTAAAAATTCCTCCAGATGAGGAAGCGTGTATTTTCTTATCTCAGTAAATAACATTTTATATGTAAATAGATAATTACTTCACTTTTTTGGTTTTGTATTGATGTGTAAGTACATACCATAGACTCAGTAACGATGGACAACAATCATGAGAGGTCCTCAAAAGTGAAGCCAAAGTGTCTTGATCAGCCCCTTAGTACCTGGCTCTAGTATAGGTCCTAAGCTCCTCCTACATTATTTCAGGTACGACATGGGCCAAACTAAAAACTCAAAGTACTTTTCAAATAATGTCTTCCCAAAGATAGTTTCTGCCATTTTAAGTAGTTCATATCATGCTGATGTGTGTTCATTTTCAGATCAGTTCGGTTTCAAATAGCTATTTGATGCTATAAAACTGGAGTGAAACGTCATGATTGACAGCTGAGCTCTGCTTGTGATTGGCCGGGTTGGTGTGTGGACGGAAAGTTAATATCCCAGCTCTGCTACCTGGTTGCTACTGTGCAGATATAATGATATCACCAAAATGGAAGCACTTGTTTGGTTTTTTTTGTTTTTGCTTAATTTTTGTACAATGTAGCCCTTTATTCTTGACAATATTACATACCCTATTAGCTGACACTACATTGTCTTTATATTTCTCCTCACCACCATTAGTCACTGTTGTGGTGATTTTGAGATCAACAGTGAAAATAATAAAGTCATTATTCGGCTCCATCGTTTTAACTACCATCACTTTGCCATTCGTCATTATTATCACATCAGCATCCCATCTGGCTCACGACTACAAGCTGTGTGCCCATGATTTCCAGCAGAACTCTCCCTATAAGCGAATTCACTGTGGTTTGCTCTCACCGGCACATTTTCACATTCTAAATTGAATTAAAGTGATGCACAGAGGAGGGAAAGCACACAGCTGCAGGCAGGCTGTGTTAAGTAATCTGCTGACATCCGTCTGAATTTGAAAGGGAAATCTGGAAAGGTAAAAACTCTCTTTGTTCATTCTATCAGTCCATTCTTTAATTTCCTTTAACTGCTGCATATTGAATGTGCAGCCTGGCTGCTCTGACATGTCATCAGATCATCAGTATAATGTGCTATGGCTCTGGTGACTCTGGTGCATCCAGCAGACGTGTGGCTTGGCAGAATTGGGACAGAGTGCTGTAGAAGTACTGGTTTGGCTGAAGAATGAGGAGAAAGCGTTTGTGAAATGATTGAAATCCTCCCCTGCTACCTTTTTATGACTTGATAGGGTTTCAAAGCCAGGGCCAAATGGGCTGCGATGGGCCTAGCGGTTATTTATTGCAACGAGGGTCCTTGTGAGATGTATTCATGTGAACTCTGCATCATGTCAATAATATAGAGAATTTTTCAGATGGCCTGTTTTGGCCAAAAGTTCAAGCACTTCATAGTCTCCCCTGTGCCTTTGCACGATATAACAGTCATCCATAACTGCCTCCTCAAAAGCAGCTCTTTACATTCCATGGCCATTTTTTTTTTTTCCACTTTCATCGTTCCTACCCAAAGCTTCAGCAGACACTGTGGCTTTTAGGTCGAGGCTGGAATGTGTCAGTAACAGTGCACCTTATCTCTGAGCTCCTTCGAGCAGGAAGCAGGGGTAGAAGGGTTTTAGGGTCAATCATGCAACAATGTTGATCTCAAACAGTAGCAGATTCACAGTGTGATTTATGGATTTCTATATGTACTATAGTCAATGGATCTGACGATTGATGTGCCTCAACACAAGAAATCCAATTTCCTTCATTTTGTTGGCAGCAAGCGCCTCCCACAGTGCATTGCATCAAGATCAGCTATTTTCTAGCACCTTACAATTAAACAATTTGTATAGTCAGATGATGGCTGGGTGAGATGATGGGAAGATATGATCTTTAATCAGTGTGCTCTAGCAGTCCTCCCCATTCCTCATCTGCTCCCCTTTGGGATTTGAATTACTTCCTATGTACCAAAAGCAGGAGATATGGTGAATTGGCAGTCCAGTGGTGTAGTTTCTTATCAAAAATACTACAGTCTGTAGTCAGTATCAACTGGCTGCCAGGTCAGACTGGAGTCTTGATTGCCACAAGACCTTAACATTCAGATGCTCTTACTCATTCACTAGACAGGTACTGAGTGTTTAGTGTCTCTTCTGTCACACAAACTCACAAACATAATTACTTCCACTAACAAAGTTGGTAGCTTTTTTTTATTTATCTGTTAGGCAGGGTTACACAAAAAGTACTTGACGAGTTTTGGTCAATTTTATATCAAACAATTAGATTTTAGTGGCCAAAGGTCAAAGGTCAAGGTCACCGACAGGTCAGAAACACATTTTTTATGGTAGTATCTTCGGAATGAATTGAAATAGAGAGGTCAAGTGTGTCATTTGGCACTAGAACTTTTGGCTTTTATAGGTCATAGATCCAGGTCACTGATAGGTCAAATATATGTTTTGGACATTTCTCTAGGAGAATATAGGGAGATCTGAGATGTTATTTTCTAACTAATCCCACAGTCCATAATAAAACCATAACCAGCTGCATCTGTGGTCCATGTGTCACCTGTCAGGTGGAGCCTTTTTTTTTTTAGAGAGAGCTGAAATATGAGTTCACAGAAAAACAGTTACCTTAAAATGAATTAATTAAATATGTATTGCTGCAGAGCATATGCTATAGGGAGTTTAGGTGCCAATGCCCAGGTTAGCACTCTCGAGTGTCTTCATTTTTTTTTTGTTATTTTTTTTTTTCTGTTATTCGGCCGTTTGAGCTTGACGATACACCCTCTGACAATTGTTAGCTCTTGCAATTATGACCGTAGACTGTAAATTGCAGGTTGATTTCGACCCTGTAATAGCAATCACTGTTTTTCTTCTACTTGTAAAAGGTTTATCAAGGGAAATGCCTTAAAAGCTAATAAAACACAATATCTCCTATTTTTTAACTTTGTTCCAACAGGAAGGCTGGCCTCATCCTCTCTCAGTTGGATGAACTGTCCCCGTGGTGTAAAGGCCTTCTTCAGGAGCCAAAGATCGGCCTCCGCAGGATGAGCCTCAAGTTCCTCTCCTGCCGTTACACTGACACCAAGGCCTTTGGGACCAACTGGTCAGGCATGGGCCAGGACGTACACAAGGCCTGTGACACGCAGACCCTCACAGTTATGTATAATGACTATGGCGAGCCCAAGGAACTGTAAAATCTTTCAGAGCTATCTCTTTTGATGTCTTTGGGAATATGGGAGATTTGTCAAGTCTAAAGAAAAAAGCAAATAAAATGCAGGTTTCCATATGATAAATGCTTTAAAGCTTTCATGAGCAAGTGCATGACATTAATGGAAGTGGCTCTAGTTAGAATTAGCACATTACTGATAAATGTGTGTAAAAGTTTAAACAGAGCTTGGAGGTTAGAGATGATCTCTGTAGTCAGGTGATCATCTAATACACTGATCCATTCCTCTCTGTGCTGTGTTTGGGCCCAGCTGTAGGCTATTTCTCTCTTGCAATAAGTTTCACTGATACATAATGATACACACTGTCTTTGCTTTACCTAAAAAGAAGAACTGAAATGGAGCAAAGCTCATTGTTGGTCTGTTATACATAAAATTTAATTAGTTTTCCATCATTTTAATTAGGCATGGGCATGAAATAAAGTATCCATCCTATAATGAAAAGTGATACAACTGAGAATACATGAACAAATTTCCATCATTTCATTAATAAAAAAAAAAATGTTTGTATTTCAAAGCAACTAAACATAAGACCATGCATTTTATTTCACTTTACTTCTTTATTGGACTAACAAATCTTTATTTTAAAACTGATTGATGAGTACAGCAACTTTTTTTCCCTTTCTCAAAAATGATCAGATATCTTGATATAAATTTTATTTGGCTTTTTCATATTCACGCAGCCATAATGTAAAAAGGCAGCTTCTGTGTGCCTCTCTAAATCTAAACTTGGTCATGTTTTTTTTTTCTTTGCGAAAAAAGCTTGATGTCAAACACACATCCAAAAACACAAGAGTGACTTTTTACAGAGCCCACATACATCCTACAACCTGAATACAGATAGTTGAAAGTTTTGTTTGTTAAGCTTTGTTGCAGTTTCACTTTCTCTGGTACATTCCAGTCATCAGATGCTTGTCATACATCCAGCAAGAGAGCATTTGGTTGAAAAATTGCTGTGATTTGACATTGGGTGGTGTATGTGTGGAGCTGCTTATACATCAAATCTTTATCAAGAGTTTTAAACCATAACTTCTCTTTTGAGATGTCTTAATGATTATTCACAAACCTGATTTTGTCTTTGTTATTCTAAAATGTTTAAACGTTAAAGATAAAACTGTATTTTTTGATCCATATGATAACAGTAAGGTAGCATGTCAGCAGCGAAGCTAAAGAGATCTTCGAAGATAGATAGATACTTCAGTAGTATAGACATTCTAAACAAACATTTTACATCACAATGCAAAGTTTTAGCAAAGTAACCTGCTGAATGTAGTTCTGAGGGTTTGAATTTATACTGTAATGGAAGTTGTTAAAACTATGTTTTACTAAATATCATGAACGACAAAGTCCACAGATCAGCTCATTTTCTCTGTTTTCAATCCATTTGACAGTGTATTTCCTAATCGTTTTAGTTTTCACTTCCTTCAAAAATTAACCCATGGACACTTTCCATGTAGACCACATCTGTAGTGAGTTATTCACCCATAACAGTATCTTTTAAGTCCAAATTGACTTTTGTAACTAAATCTGTACTCAAAGTTTAATACATTTGCACTTAATAATAATAATTTAAAAAATGATCTTAGAAATTTACTCCCAAGGAATACTGAAGCAGTTTACTCATAAGTATACTACTACTTCAACTGCTACATTGATGAACACAAACTTACTTAATTTTTAAAGAACACCTGTGATGTATACTTGATCTTTACTTGAGTTTACCTATTAAAATTAACTTTTTGAACTTGAAATAAGCCTATGTTTTGTATGGGAGGCCATTCATATAGTATTACAGTGCATTCATTATAATTTATGACCACATTCATAAACACCCATGATGCTTCCTGATGCCCCACGGTATATCAACATTATAGATGTGATACTCATTATAATTCACATCTGGAATCTTTTACGACTGTGTTTGAAAGCAAAATGTGTGTTTATGAGTGTAGTCATAAAACATTATGAATGCATTATAAAACACAATTATTGCTCCCATAATGCACTATAGATGTAGTCTTCATGGAAATTAATACTGGTAATTCTGTATTGAAACAATGTGTAAGCTCTGATATTTCCGCATACAGTGTATTTTTATTGTGAGCATATTTAAAATTTTCTTTTACACCACTTTTTCATAATGTCTTCGCTGTGCAGTGGACATGTTTGACAGTGATGTCGAAGAAATGCAGATTGATTTTTAACAAATCTCATGTGTGAATACTAAAATTAGAGACTTGTAGGTTTTTGTGAAGGCAGCAAAGTATTGAGTTCTAAGTGCATCACATCACAGTACAGTACAATGTTTTTCCTCTGTATATACATGTACAACAGGTGATATTTTACATGTATGTGTGCTTTAGTAGACACAATATTGTATTTTAATATCTGCTGTGTGTCTTAGTCTAGCAGTTATCTTGCTGAATCCACTAGATATGTCATGAACTTTCAGAGAATGTTTAGTTAAAAGAAGATGTCTTCAGTTTGTTCTACAAAAATTATGAAATGAAAAACTAATTAACTAATTAAGAGGAACTGAATAGAAAATGTAAAATAAATGAATAAGACAAGACAGAAACTTTTTGGTATGGAAAAGTGAACCAACCCTCTACTATCTGCATGATATCATTCTGTCTGTACTGTATGTGGCTATAAATTACTATTTCACTTTGACATTTGCTACTTCAAAGAACAATAAAGAATATATTGTGAAACATGGCTATACAGATTTTTTTAACAGAGCTACAATGATTTCAGAAATCTTTAATAATTTGTCTGAACTGTTCAGTTATAGATGCTCTTGGATCACTTTGTGTGTGCTCATAAACAGTTTGTACTCTTTAGCCATACTTGGAAGTATAAAGTTCGACCCAGGCCAGTTCAGTTCTCAGTTAAATCTCCTGTACATTACAAAACTGGGACGATGTGTAAAATGTAAAAATAAAACAAAATTCCGTGATCTGCAAATCCGTCTCTAATTTATATTCCTAGAATTCAGCAAAAAAGCAAGCTATTTAATTTTCGAAATGATTCCTTTTATTATTTTTTGGGGAATATACTCACATTCTGAATGTGATGCTTGCAACACATTCCAAAAAAGTTAGGACAACAGCATGTTTACCACTTTTTTACATCACTTTTTTCTTCTAACAACCCTCAGTAAGTGCGTGCTAAAGACACAAGTTGTTGAAGTATTGAAAGCAGAATTCTATCTTATTCTTGCCTGATGTACATCTTGAGTTGCTCAGCAGTCCAGTTTCTGTTGTCTTATTTTTCACTTCATAATGTGCCCTACATTTTCAATGGGAGACAGATCTGGACTGCATGCAGACCAGTTGAATACCTGCATTCTGCGAAGCCATGCTGTTTTAACTGCAGAACGTGGCTTGGCATCATCTTGTTGAAATAAGCAAGGATGTCCCTGAAAAAGAAGTATCTGTATGTAACTGTAAGCATTAATGAAAAAAGACATCATCTGGACGGAAGCACATGTTGCTCCAAAACCATTATGTACCTCTAAGCATTAAAGGGTGCGAGTTGTGCAAGTTACCCATGATGCTGTTGGCACTAAATACAAACCAATACAATCACAGATGCAGGCTTTTAAATTTCATGCTGAAAAGAATTTGGATGGCCCTCTTTAGCCTGGAAAACTAGCCATATTTGGAGTGGACTCGTCAGACCACAGCACACTTTTCCAATTTAGTTCAGTCCTTCTCAGATCAGCTCGGACCCAGAAAAGTTGGCAGCGCTTCTGGATGTTGTCAAAATATGGCTTTGGCTTTGTATTGTAGAGCCGTAACTTACATTTCTAGATGCAGGTTTTCTTAATTGTTCCCGAGCTCACATTGTAATATCCATTACAGAATGATGCCAGTTTTAAATGGAATGCCATTTGAAGGGTCGAAGGTCACGGGCATTCAGTGTTGGTTTTGAGCCTTGTCCCTTACCTTCAGAGATTTCTTCAGATTCTCTGAATCTTCTGATGATATTATGGAGTGTAGATGGTGAAATCTCCAAATTCCTTGCAGTTGCACATTGAGAAAGAAACATTCACAAACTGTTGGACTATTTGCCCACGCAGTCTTTCACAAAGCAAACAACCTCACGTCATCGTTGCTTGTGAACGACTGAGCTCAGGAGTCTCCTTTTATACCCAATCACGGTACTATCACCTGATACCAGTTAACCAACTTATCCTTGGAATGTTACAGCATTTCACCACTTTCTTTTTTCTTGCTTCTGTTACAACCTTTTTGGAACATGATGCAGACATCCAAATCAGATTGTGGGTCTATTTCCAAAAATACAAGAAATTTAATCAGTTTATTACAGTAAGTATCTTGTCTTTAAGCTGAATTCAGCTTAATATTGTTTAAAAAGATTTTGCAAATCACTGCATTTTGTTTTTATTAACATAAAGGAAAATAATAAAATCTGAAAAACTTTTGTGCAAAGACACTTCACCAGGCCCAAATTCGTGTGTGTGTGGCTTTGTATCATGACAGTTTAACATTTAACCTCTGTGAATAAACATAAGTCACACACAGGGTAAAGGTCAATATAAAGTTTCTATTTATTTCATATAGAGTATAAAGTACTGTAAAATACCACAAAGAACATGATTACATTTTTATAGATACAACATTAGGAACATTCCTGGCTAAGAAATACCAGAATAACTGTAATATACACACATGCAAGCAGGAAAATTCTGAAATTAAGTCTGTTCTTAATAAAAGGCTATGCCCAAGTTTCCCAACAATATAGTCATTGTATTTCAATTCTGGCTTCCTCCTTTTTATAAATGAATTGCTAAGCTAATTCCAACAATACAATTGTAATTGTATGTTTTAGACTACTATACTGATGTAATTATTATCAAATAATTGACACAATTACTAGGTGGTGTGTTTTTCTTCCATAAATACATATTCAACTAGCTAAGGAAAACAATAGTTTTGGTAAGCCTTGTGCGCATGATGTAAGGTACAAATATATGTTTGCGTTATTGAATGTGTGATATAAATAGAATGTGAGTAATGGGTGATCTACGAAATATGCTAGGGTATCCAAATATATTAGTCTATATGTTAGTCTTTACAGATATATATCCTTTTACATTCCTAACAAGCTATGTGTTAGAAAAGAAAGTATGAAGAAGGTTGTGTTTCACAATAGAAAGTGATTGTGACTAATTTTAGCATCTGACAGGATTTGTTTTGGTTTGCCATTTAGTATACTGTATTTGAGTAGTCCTCACTTGGTTTTGAATAGCTATCAGATGGGTCATAAAACTGAACTGCTACTTGACAGGAGTGGAGAAGTCTGTGCAAAATGACTAGCTGATGATGGTACTTTGAAATAACTCAGTGGAATGCTAATGTTTCCCGTCTAACTGGATGCTACAGTAAACACAGTTGGTAGCGGTACCCCTTACTGAAAGTTCTGCGGATGCTCTGAACAGCTTCCAGACAGACAGCTCTTTTAGGTGCCATTTTCTAAAACTAATGAAGTCCAGAAAAGAACATGAATCTGGTTATTTGGTGACTTGATCCACTTATCATGTCGTGATTTGTACAGGTGTAAAAAATCTGCTGCTTGCTTAGTAAGTATGGTTTTAGACTCAAATTAAGCAGAGACGATATGTGAATTTCTGAGCAGGAAAAGAAAACAATATACTCTATTCATGTTTGGATGTTTAGCTGGATCTGTGCAGAAGCAAATCAAAATTAATTTAAAATGGCCCTTTAATTTATTAAGTCTGACTTAAATCACTCTCATCACAAACATTGAAATGTGAATGTATTTTTGTTTGTCTGTTGGGGTGTGTAGTCTGTAGTTTGATTCATAAACACAAGTTCAGCCTCTTTCATTCCTCTGTTTTACTGCATTCCTCCTGCGGTTCCTCATCTTCCTCCTCTTTGCAAGTGTTTGGTTTTGCTCCTGTTCTCCTCAGCGTCCGGATCGCGGCAAGTACACTCATCCTGGTTGCAGTCTGCCCCAAACTGAATAACCTGTCAGCAAACATGCACAAAATTCAGTACTTGGCTTCTAAAATGCCACTAGAGATCTTTCAAACTGCGATTAGATACAAACAAAAACACAAGCTGGCCACTGGCCCGTGCAGTTGTCATTTTTAATGGATGACTAGGCTAAAATACATGGCAGATGGTTGTTTTCTCTGTTTTAGGCAGTCTGACATGTTCTTTGGTGGACCCTGATAAAATCCTGTGTATAGCTGTCCCATTGTAGGTAGAAAAGAATGATGAAACAAGGATGAATAAAATGACATACTACATCAGGATTTTCGATAAAAGAAGTCACTAAAATGTGCACTGTTTAGGAAGTTTCCTAAAATGATTGTTACATTTCAGCTGTATTAATGAGCATGATTTTAATGGAAAAATCAGAACATATTTTCTAGAGGTGACCTAGCAGACTTTGACCGCACTTCAGTTTGTGCTGGAAGTGAGTAAGTAGCAACAGTGTAAGTAAGTAGCCCAAGCGTGCTCTTTGTTGAATTGTTATATTTCCTAACAGTTTCAAAGAGTATCCCTGGAGGCCACTAAAGTGCGTGACGTTGAATAGTTCAACGTGGCTCAGATTCTCGCAGCGAGAATCTTTGAGGGTCTTTGGGGGCGGCAGAGAGGAACGCACTGCTGTGGAGGTGAACGGATTAACACATGTTAAGAATCAACAACAAGAGGCTGCCAACTCTTGTCTAGGAAGCAAGCCATCACCACAGGTTGCAAAATAAACTCTGGTGCCCCGCAAAACAGTCTGTTGCAAGAAATGTAAACATTCACTCCTTGAGAGAAGGAGTGAGAGGAATATTAGTAGAGGGGAAGGAAGAAGGAGAGAGGAGGATGAGAGGCGGAGCAAGAAAATAAGGATGACGGCGGAGCAAGGCATGTAAGAGAGTGGGAGGTAACAGCCTGTTGCCCTGATCACCCCTTCGTTGGGGGACACTGGTTTGATGGTAGGGTAAAAGTTTTACTGAGTTGCAGGAGACAGAAATGTCAGTAGCCCCATTTAAGGTGAATCAGCATGGCACTTACATGATTCCTCAACAGCTTCACTTTGATGCATTGATGGATGCTGAACAAGACAATACTGCATCTTTGATGCTACCTAAAAACTTTTGGAAGGAAAGATAGGGATCGTTTTGCCTCAACCATAGAAAGTTGTCCGAGTGTTTGGATTACTTGCCTCCCTGCTCTTTACTGCAATGTTTTCATGAACAGAATTCATGTGACAGGAAAAATTTTCTAAAGTGATGGATTCCATGCAATCAAAACCATAAGTCTAACTTTGTCTTTCATGCTTGCTCATCGCTGCATTTACTACTTTGGCCTTTTTTTGTACTACAATGGAGGCGCCAGTTTGAAAATCAAAGGAAGATTGTGTGTGGTGTGGCTGCTAAGATCTTTTCTTCTGGAGCTTTTCCCATTTGGCCAATCATTGAATCCCACCTGAATCATCATCTCTCGTGTTTTCCTTCTCCCTTGTCATCACTGCAACATCTCTGTAAATAAAACCATTCGTGCATGAGCTCCATTAAGAGGAGGCAGCTGGCCTTGATATTGATTCAAATATTTGATTTAGTTCAGATGCAGGTGGCCTATTCGGCCAGACACTGGAACAAGCCGTGAAGTGGCCATCACCTCATCAACATCTGTGTGCGGTTTTGACTGATGAGTAGTGAAACCATTGCACCTTGGCATAAAAATATTCCAACTCTCAACTTTTTTTTTTAGATGACAGTAGAAGGAATAAATGATGTGGGCCATGCTATGTTAAAAACCTGCAATTTCCTACACCTGCACCAGCAGAGCCACATAGAAGCAGATGGTTTTGTAAACAAATCCACCATCCACTGCTCTTCGCTGCCCGTCACCCACTTCATCGCTTAGTTGGACTCGTAGCACTCAGAATGCTCACTCTCACGGCAGTTTAGTTCACTTCCTCAGAACGACCCCCGCTCGCAGGACTGCCGTTTTACAGTGGTCGAGTAAACTACCTTACAGCCCACACCTCCGCTTTCCCTTGTAAAAGAGCAGTTAGTGGCTGTCTGGCAGCTCATTTATTCTGATGGCAGCCTAAGACTCGCTAAACTCTTTCTCCATCTAGAAGGGAGCTGCCGGTGAGTCATGACGTGTTGCGGACATGAAGGAGACAGCCGAGGCTCGGTCAACTGTAGGCGATACTAATAGTCAGGGCCCCCTGAATGAGTGTGTCATGAATTTGTGGCTGTACAGTAGCCAAATAGGGTATATCGAGAGGAAGGGGGTGTGATCTACTTCCCAAATGTCCACATTGAAGAAAAGTTCTCATGGAAGCACAGAAAAAAGATTTATGTAGAAGTTGACAGAATGAGTGGCCTGGTTTCCAACACTAGCTCCTCATTATTACCATTCATACCATTCCTCTCAGCCACCCACTATATGCAACATTTAAAGCACCATTTAGTGTAATGTGAGGCATTTGTATCTTGCAGCAGGCATAAACATGCGATCACCAGGGAGTATGTTATATCATATTTTCAAAGTGATTACGTCCTGAATTAGGTGGGTTTCATAACTACTTTTATGACATTAAAAAGCAGTTAGGTGTTGGGACTACATCACAATAGCTGCAATACAAAAGTGCTTTCTCATTTACACAAAAGATGCTTTAAATTGAGAGGACCACCACTAAAATAGCATAGTGAGTTGTTCATTTCCATCAGTGAAAGTAGTTTGGGTGTAATTGAGGAAAATCAAAGAGACATGCATGATGTGGACTTGTTCGTTCTACACTGAGAGAGTATGTGAGGTGAGAAAGTATATAGCAGCATGGGTGTTGAAAACCTGCTTATTTACCATACGAAAGGAAAAGCTGGAGGGCACAATTCTGTTCTGTTGTTTTAAGTACAGATGAGGCGGACCAAATAGGCGCAGTCGGTTTTGGAGCAGAGGGAGAGTAGCAGGGATCTGTGTTTGTTTGCTTAGGAGAAATCTCCTGCGTAGCAGCACAGCACTTATGCCAAAGGAGACAAATTTCTACTACTGTAAACAGGAGATTCTAGCTTTGAATTCAGCTTCAGCTTCTAAATTTCATCTTGATTTTAAGAAGTGAGCTTGGTGAGTCAAACTACACTTTGCCACCTTTTCATCAAACAGGACAATGTAATTTCTATTATAATTTCTAGGAAAAAAAATACAGGAGAAAAAAAATTATTACTAAAAAAAACCCAGATGGTATAAGGTGATGAAAAACAATCCTTTTAATCCATTTAAATATGGCAGACAGGAGTTGTAATACTGGAAATGTGTGTTTGTGTACCTTTCTGGTGGAGAGCGTGGACGGACAGCAGTCCCCTCCGTCATACTGGCAGTATGCCCGATTGTTGATGGTGTCACACCAGCCATCCCCTCCAAAGGGCTAGACACAAGATATAAAGAAGAAAAAGTGATAATGTTTTCCTCAATATGATCAAATCACAATGTACTTCAAGCGGCATGCGAGACCATAAAGGCCAAGAACACAGATTTTCACTTAGTGGCAGAAATTGTCACACAATCAAATCTTGTTTTCTGTCTAACTCAAATATAAGATGGAAAGTCATTCATACCATCTACGTTCATACTGACTGCTGTGACAAAGCTTACTGCAGGTATTGAGCAACACAATCAATTATAGATTACAATATTAGTTACTCATGTCAAATGGCGGATTACTGTTAAAAATGGAGATCTACAACATGTTTTTTAAATTACATTCATGATTTACTTGGATGCCACTGTTTGCTGTCTAGTATGTGGTCTAAAATTAGCAGGTGCTTTTGGAGATTTTGTAAATTTCTGCAGATGCAAAATATCCAGGAGGAAATGATAAATTGCTACGTTGATGAAGTGCCTTTAAAAAAGCACACTCCAAAGCACCAAAGCAAACACTGCCTGATCACCCTGCTATTGTCTGACAATAGATAGAGAAGTATCTGCTGTATCTAACCAAAATAGCTTTTTTTTCTCAGCCTCTAAAACTACTGAACTCATCCTTTGTACGCCACATTTTTTGCGACTTATTTTTTATTCCATTAGTTTAGGTAGTTTTTGCTTTCTTATGTGTAGCATAAGGAATTACAAATGAAGTTTTTATACATTTTGAGGCGACAGTGCTAACCACTGCACCATTGTGCTGCACAGTAATGAAATTGCTGGTCGTCTTGCTGTACCTTGCTAACTATCTGAGAGGGTTTTAACGACATTAATTGTTTAACTGCTGTGTATTGAAAGTGTAAACCCTGTACTTAAGCACCCTTTAGCCCGCTCTCATTTTAGTGAATTTATCGCTACTCTTCCAACCGTTCTGTGTCGTGCTAACCAACTCAGGTATTGTACCTGGCGCACAGCAATGGCTTCTCCCTCTCGTTCTCCTCTCTCTTGCTCAGTGTGTCACATGTTTAGTTATTCCTCTGCCTCATTTAGTGATAATGGTACCTGTACTACGTGTAGTTTATTTGCTGCGTTGGAGGCGAGGCTTAGTGATTTGGAGGCTACGATCCGCACCTTGCAAACCAAACCAGTAGCTTCGCTAGCTAGCCAGCCCCCATTAGCCGGTGCGGGTCGACTGAGAGCAGCTCCCGAGCAGTCGGGAAACCAGGGAAGTTGGGTGACTGTTCGAAGGAAGCATAGTCCTAAGCAGAAGCCCACGGTTCACCACCCACCCGTTCACGTTTCCAACAGATTTTCCCCACTCAGTGACGCACCCGCTGAGAAACCAACTCTAGTAATTGGCAGCTCTATTTTGCGAAACGTGACATTTTCCACACCAGCGGCCATAGTCAAATGTATTCCTGGGGCCAGAGCGGGCGACGTGGAATCAAATTTAAAGCTGCTGGCAAAAAGTAAACGTAAATACAGTAAGATTGTAATTCATGTCGGCGGTAATGACGTTCGGCTACGCCGGTCGGAAGTCACTAAAGTTAATGTTGAGTCGGTGTGTGCTTTTGCCAAAACACTGTCGGACTCCGTAGTTTTCTCTGGTCCCCTGCCTAACCTGACCAGTGACGATATGTTTAGCCGCATGTCGTCGTTCAACCGCTGGCTGTCGAGGTGGTGTCCAGCAAACGACGTGGGTTTCATTGATAATTGGCAAACTTTCTGGGGAAGACCTGGTCTAATGAGGAGAGACGGCATCCATCCTACTTGGGATGGAGCTGCTCTCATTTCTAGAAATATGGCCAGATTTATTAGTCAGCCAAATTGACAATTCAGAGTTGAGGCCAGGAAGCAGAGTTGCAGTCTTACACGCTTCTCTGCGCTTCCTTTAGAGTCATCCACCTACAACCCCATAGAGACTGTGTCTGTCCCCCGTCCACATAAATTCACTAAATTCACTAAATCAAATAAGAGTTCACATAGGAACTTAATAAAAATCAACACCACTAATGAGGCAGTTTACAAAGTAAAGAGACTTAAATGTGGACTCTTGAATATCAGATCCCTATCATCTAAAGGTGTATTAATAAATGAGCTTATATCAGATAACAATATTGATTTATTCTGCCTTACTGAAACTTGGCTGTGCCAAGACGAATATGTAAGTCTTAATGAATCCACTCCTCCCAGTCACATTAACACACACATTCCCAGAGACACTGGCAGAGGTGGTGGAGTTGCAGCCATTTTCAATTCTGCCCTATTAATAAACCCTAAGCCCAAACAAAAATTTAGTTCATTTGAAAATCTCATTCTTAGCATTTCCGATCCAACCATGAAAACTCCAATTATGTTTGTTATAGTGTATCGAGCACCTGGACCCTACACTGAATTTTTATCTGAATTTTCAGAGTTTCTCTCAGCTTTGGTCCTCAAAACAGATAAAGTCATTATTGTAGGTGACTTTAATATCCATGTAGACATTGAAAACGACAGCCTTGGTACGGCATTTCTCTCACTATTAGATTCATTCGGCTTCTGTCAGTGTGTACAAGAATCAACACACACTTTTAATCACACCCTTGATCTTGTTCTGACATATGGCATTGAAATTGAGCATTTAAATGTCTCTGCGCAAAATCTGCTTTTATCAGATCATTATCTTCTAACATTTGAATTTCTGCTCATCAACTATAAACCAAGAGTCACTAGTTATTATAGCAGATGCATATCTGAGGACACTGTTGAAAATTTTAAAGAAATTATTCCCTCTGCATTAATTTCAGTGCCATATCCCAAAATAACAGAGGAGTCATATCTTAAATTTAGCCCCTCCCAGCTTGATCACCTTGCCGATTTCACTGCCGGCTCTCTACGTGCTTCACTCGATTCCATTGCCCCAGTTAAAAAGAAAACAAAACCAGTAAAGAGACTAGCTCCGTGGTATAATCTTAACACTCGCAAGTTAAAACAGAAAACTCATAAACTTGAAAAGAAATGGCGTTCCACTAAACTGGAAGAGCCACACATGGCCTGGCAGGATAGCCTTAAAGTATACAGGAAGGCCCTTCGCCGAGCAAGAAAAGACTACTATTCAGCGTTGATAGAAGAAAACAAGAATAAGCCCAGGATCCTTTTCAGCACTGTAGCCAGGCTGACTGAGAGCCATCATTCTATTGAACCATGCATTCCTAGAGCCCTCACCTGTAATGATTTTATGAACTTCTTCAATAATAAAATTAGACTTATCAGAGAAAATATCCTACACTCCACAGATTCCAGTTCAGCAACAGGAATTATAGAGGCTGTTATTAGTCCTGATGTGTGTTTGGAAAGCTTCCATCCAATTGACCTTAAGGAACTAACGACAACATTATCTTCATCTAAATCATCAACCTGTATACTAGACCCCATACCTACTAGGTTGCTCAAAGAGGTTTTACCCCTAATTAGAAATCCACTACTAAACATTATCAATCTATCCCTTGTAACAGGTTATGTGCCCCAGTCATTTAAAGTAGCTGTAATTAAACCGCTCCTAAAAAAACCTACCCTAGACCCAGAAGTTTTAGCCAACTATAGACCAATATCCAACCTCCCCTTTCTTTCAAAGATTCTAGAGAAAGCAGTAGCGAAACAACTATGTGGCTTTCTTCAGTATAATAGTCTATTTGAAGAGTTTCAGTCAGGTTTTAGAAAGCATCACAGCACAGAAACGGCATTGGTAAAAGTTACAAATGACCTCCTCACTGCATCTGATGCGGGACTTATCTCTATACTAGTCTTATTAGATCTTAGTGCAGCTTTTGACACTATCGATCATCACATCTTACTACAGAGGATGGAACACCAAATTGGCATTAAAGGATCTGCTCTAAGATGGTTTAAGTCCTACCTATCTGATAGATATAATTTTGTTCATGTTAATGATGAATCATCAAGATATGACAAGGTTAGTCATGGAGTCCCACAAGGTTCTGTGCTTGGACCATTACTATTTACTCTATATATGCTTCCTGTAGGTAAAATTATTAGAAAGCACTCCATACATTTTCACTGTTATGCAGATGACACACAACTATACTTATCAATGAAGCCAGATGAAACCCATCAGTTAGCTAATCTACAGTCATGTCTTAAGGACATTAAAAACTGGATGTTTCATAACTTTTTAATGTTAAACTCTGACAAAACTGAAGTCATTGTGCTGGGCCCCAAACACATTAGAGACTCATTATCCAGCAACATAGTTAATCTGGATGGCATTGCCTTGGCCTCCAGCACCACTGTCAGAAACCTGGGTGTTATCTTTGACCAGGAGCTGTCTTTTAAATCACATGTTAAACAGATTTCAAGGACCGCCTTCTTTCACCTCCGTAACATTGCTAAAATCCGGCACATCCTGTCTCAACAAGATGCAGAAAAACTAGTTCATGCGTTTGTTACTTCCAGGCTGGACTACTGTAATTCTTTATTTTCAGGTTGCCCTAACAAAATTTTAAAAACTCTTCAGTTAATCCAAAATGCAGCAGCGCGTGTACTGACTAGAACTAATATCAGAGACCATATTTCCCCCATACTGGCTTCTCTGCACTGGCTCCCCGGTTAATTTAGAATAGAATTTAAAATCCTTGTTCTCACCTACAAAGCTATTCATGGTCAGTCACCATCTTATCTTGAACAGCTCATAGTACCCTATCGCCCATCCAGAACCTTACGCTCCCAGGATGCAGGGTTATTGGTGATCCCAAGAATTTCCAAAAGTAGAATGGGAGGCAGAGCTTTCAGCTATCAAGCTCCTCTCCTGTGGAACTATCTTCCAGTCTTGGTACGGGAGGCAGACACACTCTCTGATTTTAAGAGTAGGCTTAAAACCTTCCTTTTTGATAAAGCTTATAGTTAAGGCTGGCCTATCTAGCCCTTAGTTATGCTGCTATAGGCTTAGGTTGCTGGGGGAACACTCCATGATTCACTGAGCTTTCTTCTCTCCCCCCTCTGACTCCGACTCCTTCTCTGCTCCTGTAAATGTCCATATCCTTACACTAACTTTACTTCTTCCCCGGAGTCGTTGTGCTTTACCATCCTGCAGGTTTTTCTAGGTCGCGGTGGGAGGTGCTGCTGTGGTCCTGCCTGATGCCTCCTGGCCACATTAGGAAAGGAGATCCTGTGACTTGGATCCTGTGACTTGGATCCTAGGCTGGATTTCCAAGTGCAAATCGGGACCCACAGATCACAATGGTTTCTGGATCCACAGATCACAATGGCTTCTGGACCACTACACTTCACATATCCCTGGATTTACAGATTCTACATACTCTTGGACTCAGCAACACCCAGATCTTCCTACATGGAGTACAATGACTCCTGGACCAACAGAGTCCACCTGCGTCTGGATCACTAGACTTTCCATACATCCGGACTCATAGAATCCACAGACTCTGGGACTCATGGATGTTTTATGCATTCTAAATGAACTGTTGTTATCATGTTTTTGTGTTCTGTACAAGTGACATTTATTGCACGTCTGTCCGTCCTAGGAAGAAGGATCCCTCCTCTGTGGCTCTTCCTGAGGTTTCTTATTTTCCCTGTTTAGGGTTTTTTAAGTTTTTCCTCACCCGGTTCGAGGGTCTAAGGACAGAGGATGTCACATCTGTACAGTTTGTCAAAGCCCAGTGAGATAATGTGTAAATTGTGATTTCGGGCTATACAAATAAAATTTGATTTGATTTGATTTGAATTGTAAAAACTAGAGTCCATAAAAAGAAGCCAAACTGCTGTAGCGTCTGCACACTTGGATAATTTTTGATCGGCCGATAAACAGAGACACAGAGAAGGAAGGGAAAAGGACAAATAAGTGTCAGTTCTTGTTACGTGTAGAGTGATGCGGTTTAGGCTAGAGAGCTAAAGATGTTTCTGCCAGAGTTTTAGAGGAAGACATCAAAACTGTACATTTCAATATATGTTTTACATATGTGTGATTAAACAAAATTATGATAGCTATGAAATACTATCACTTTTGCTCACTACATCTTTGTCCTTTTAACTCTCAAATTTGCATGAACTACATGTTATCAACTTTTAAAACATAGAGGTGTGAAATTATCAGTTACGTTTTACAATTCCTCTCTTGTGTGGGAATTTATATTTTAGCCCACCTACAACTTTTGCTACACAATCTTGTTCTGTTTATGACAATGAAAAATTAACCATGAACCTTGAATTTTGCACCCACTACTGAAGCAAATGTGCCACTACCAGTGATGCATTGAGTATGTCATCACTAGTTTATGACTGACTTGTGTCGGGGCTGGAGAAGAGGTTGTCCTTCTAGTGAAGAATTAGAGAAAAAATATTTCTTTAAATCATTCACAAGTGCCTTAGGTGTTGAATAAGTAAGACGCATCAGGAGCATATAAACTTCCTGAGGTGCTAAATAACATAGTATGATTTGGTTGTATGTTTAGTTGAAAATATTCTAAGGATACAATCAGGTCACAATATCTCTGTCTTAATCAACCAATTATCCTTCAAGATAGCTTTGTAAAACATGCATGATGGGCACAGAGTTAGCAAACATGATGCTGGACTACACTGTTGTGTTGGTTTAAGGTAACATCACAGAAATAATTGGTTAGATTATGAATTTTCATTTGTTTGAAATCTGATCTTTATTGTGGCACAAGTGACTGAAACATACTGAATGTCCTGACAAATTAACTAAGACCTGCTGGACAAGTAGAAGTGAATTCTACGTTTGGAGTTGTTGTGAAGACATGGGGTGAAAAAAAGTTTCTTTTGGCAGTCCAGGACGATGTGACAAACTGATAAAAATATTTATTTAATGCCATTAAGCAATAGAGGTTTACTTTTAATCTAATTTGGCTGGATTCATTTTAAACTAGGTTGGATAGAGTTGACAGACAGATGTCATTTGATGACTGTTCATGTATGTTTTGCAAAGCCTTAATGAGAATTCCTACAACTGTTTTTGCAATGCTCTGGCCAGTGCGAGAGTCCTCTGGAGTCACAAACAGATTTTTGGAATTTAAGTTACACAGATTGTCAAACACATCATGATGAAAGTCTTCTTAAAGTTAACAAAACCTTGAGGGCTTCCCTGAAGTGCAAACAATATGAAACTAAGTAGTAAGAGCCAGAGATACTTTTTTCTCCAGTGGGCTGATGGAGTCATTTCAAAGACTTAGTATTTTACCTCACCTGCACGGGGGAGAGAGCAGCTGGTGAGAAGATATCAGCAGTTTTCTCTTCACTTCAAAGAGTTCGCTACTTGATGAATTCCCTTGCCTTTCACCACTAAACTACCTTGGCATAAATAAATCACTTAATCGTTCTATCTCTGAATAAATACTTTAATAGAAATGGCACCAGATGCTTCTAACAAATCACTACTAGTATGTCAATCTTTGAATTATCTTCATAGTCTAGGGCAAGCATTACTAATGCTGACCTGCTTAGCCTGCTGCCAGTTTAACTGAATTATCAAACCTAAAGAAAAGACTTCCATTAAGACTGCCACAGCTCACCTTTGAAATGGCTCTGATCCCAATTTTGTTGCTAAAAAGTGATACAATTAGTAGACCCCACATTTTGCCCACATTAGGTTAATTTTGAGGTCAGGGCTCATGTTGAGGATATTATCATTTATATCCTCCTCCAGGTAGCTTACTCTCAACAGAGCTGAGCAAACCCACGAGTATTAAACCAGCTAGGGTTGGCTGCACACCTCAGTCCCCTCTGGGCAATTAAAAGGTCAACTTATTTATGTATTACCATGATACAATTATTCCCTTCAAAGTGCAAAGGAGACATGTGAAAGGATTTGCAACTAACTCTACACCTCACTAACATAAACACACCACCCCATAGCTTTGCCTACAGCTACTGCTCTCATCTCTTGCCAAACTGTTCATCAGTACATCATAAAACATCAAAACTCTAGAGAACACTCTTCTGTCAAGCAGCAATTTTTATTATTTTTTCACATTCGAGATAGTACTGTACAAGAACTACAGTTTGTGAAAATCTGTAAATAATGTGAATATATTTGCTGTATAGAAAGTATAGATTTTTTGTAGTTATGCTGCAATCTTATCAATGATTGGTATATTTTAAGTGCATCGTGAGTTCATGTGGTATAGATCGAGGATTGCCCTGCATTACCATCTTGGTTTACCATAAGACAGTTTATAATTGGGTTGGGCCAGTTCAAAATTTTTCAAAACAATTTGAAATCAGGCCATAGACTGGTTATAACCAGTTATAACTGGTATAGGGACTTTTACCACTATGCTTTGATTTAAGCTACTCTTGATAGAAACAAAATAGCTCATTAATAACAATGTTGCTTTATCAACTCATCTTCATTCTCTACCATCATGGCAACTCTAACTCATTTCTATTTCTCACAAGAACCGTTCAACCATTATTCCTCTAGAGTTAGCTAGATTTCTCTCTTATGAACGTTGGTTGATGTTAGAGGCCCTGGGTGTAAAACTGTCAACTAAGTAAGACTACATTATATCACAACTAGGGCTGGGTTCCAAAAATGACTTTATTTTATGTTATTATTACAATAAATCTTCATAAAATCCTGAGACAGATCTTTTAATATGTACATTTTATAGTCCATGACCTTTTCCTCTGGATCCCTGAAGCCTTAACCGTGTTAAACTCACATAACTGGTGTTCTCACACACGATCTGGCCACATGACAGAGAGCAAAATGAAGGAAGCTGCTCTGCTGAAGGCACAGGCAAGTTTCAAGAAAGATGTCTGGCTACACTCTGGATTTTAAAAGAAAGAGGACCATGAAGAACTGGACAAAGGTGGAACACTGCAGAAATACCACAAATCTCTGAAACCGTTTCAACAGACAGCACTCAGATTGATACGATCTTATACAGTATTGTAGAAACTATAGCTTCTGATGCCTCATTTATACATTAGAACCGTGCTACATTTTACCTACACACAAACATCTCAGTTAGGTGGCAATCCGACTCTGTATGTACAAGTGTAACAGAGCATCACAACTTCACTTACTTTGTAGGCATTGACCGTTAACTTGTGACAGCTAGACATCTTGAGCAATGGCTTTGTGCAACATGTACGACACAACTAATGACCCTAATGATTGGAGACCCATGTGACATGTTTCACTGACTCAGGAAATTGAAACTACTCACAATGTGAATAACATAACATTATCTAATGTTATACAATGGTGATAATAAACAAAGACCCAGCCATCACAACAGAGAATGATGCAAATTAATGTAATAAATTTACATTTCTTATTTACACTGGCTGCCTAGTAATTTGACATCTGACGTTGTTTATAATACACAAACATATTGATACATGGTTACTATATTAGATTTGCTTGGTTGTTGTAGTGACTTGACACAGAGTGTTAAATTGATTCAGGAAATCATTTGCGACACCAAGCCCTCATCACAACACAATCAGCTAATCGGTCATCCTGACTAGATACATCTAACTAGCTTGCTGTTAGCTTTGTCCACCTACACCTGATATAAAACAGTTAACAAGTTTAAATTTGTACACTAGATAAGCCAAACTGGAAACCTACCCAACTAGTCAAAAAGTTGGTTTCTCAAACAGGACAAATTCTCAAATGACCAACACAGGTAAGAATAAGAAGTCTTTTTAAATGTTCTTTCAGCCTCATCTCTTGTGTTCTAAACACAAATGTCATCAACCCTCATTGTTCTTACTTTTGTTTGAGAGAGCAAAGCTTATATACGGTGTTTCATAGTATGATCAAGGGGTTTACGCATCTAACCAAACTAGTGGTGATGTATGAGTATGTTTGAATGGCTAGCAATTACACACTGTTCTCCCATTCCTAGCTGTTACTGGGCCATAAAACATTGTACCCATGCTTATAAAGGGTGAAATTACATCTTAAGAGAGAGCCAAAGCAGGTATTTTGACGCAGTTGTACCTCCTCCTCCTGGGACTACTAACATAAGATGCCTGAGCTGACTTTGCCTTTACTTGTCAACTGGGTTTTAAGAAAGAACGGACAGAGTAAGAGAGGGAGTAATGGCATCTGGATAAGAGCTGGCAAAGAGCAAATACAGCACATGTGGTCTGCTATAATTTACAGTGTTGTCTTGGAGGAGCAGGTTATAAGCAACTGTTTTGCCTAAAAACATTCACTGGAAGGTAGGGAAAATGTTTTGGCAGATGGGAAGAATATTTTAATATTGTGAGACATCAACAGTTATGTGCTCCATCACTACTTCCAGTCTTTTCTGAACCAACAGATGAATGCCAAATAAAAATATCCGTAATTATTATTTTTGATGATTGTCACTGATGAAATATTACTGAGAAAAAGAGAAACATTAAATTGCAGATTACACTACTTTTCATTTATTAAGCAAATGACAGCACATGATATTCGACGAAATTAATGAAGCCCAAAAAATAAGGTGTACACCAAGCATTGTTTTTGCCATCTTCGATAGCGCTCATTGGAGTTTATTTTGAAGCTGATGAACGGAAGACCAAGAGGTGACCAGAAATTGAGGACTTTTACCCCTTAAAGCTTAAATTCCATAGGGAAAATCATGTTGAACTGTCAATCAAATCAAAGTTTTGTTTTAAAAGGGGTCACTGAAAAGTTCAGAAAATGATAAGATCGTGCTAGCTTTGACTTACACTAGCTTTCAAATCTCTAAGGCTTAATCAATTGATCAGTTGATTTTAGTAAGAGATGACTCACTCTTCCATCCATCCATTTTCTATCGCTTATCCTGTTAGGGGTCGCGGGGGGCTGGAGGCTGGAGCCTATCTGAGCATCTTCGGGCGAAGGCGGGGTACACCCTGGACAAGTCACTACTTCATTGCAGGGCTGACATATAGAGACAAACAATCATCCACACTCACATTCACACCTATGGGTAATTTAGAGTGACCAATTAACCCAACCCCCAGTTTTGCATGTTTTTGGACTGTGGGAGGAAGCCAGAGTACCCGGAGAGAACCCACGCAGACACAGGGAGAACATGCAAACTCCACACAGAAACGCCCTGACCCGGAATCGAACCCAGGACCTTCTTGCTGTGAGGCGACAGTGCTAACCACTGCTTTGAACTTTCTATTTTTAGGGGTTGTAATAATGAAACCCACCCCCCTTTTGAAACGTATAGTATTACTTGATTAGTCTTGGATTAGGTCGATAATGGTAACTCAATAAATTTTAACAGATTAAGACGGACATGTGATTAAACAGACAACAATAACAGATAAGCTTAGTCTGAAAATAATTACTTTGAAATAAATGTATTTATCTCTTTATTCAAGAAACAATTTGACAGAAATTTGACTTACTATTATTACTCTGTGCTTGGACAAATAATTTTAAGTCTATACATGCTTCCTTTAGGCAATATTATTAGAAAGCAATCCATACATTTTCATTGCTATGCAGATGACACATAATTATACTTATGGATGAAGCCAGATGAAACCGGTTAGTTAGCTAATCTACAGACATGTCAGACATACAGACATACAGACAAAACTGGATGTCTCATAACTTTTTATTATTAAACTCTGACAAAACTGAGGTGCTGGGTCTTTTAACTCACATGTAAAACAGATTTTAAGGACAGCCTTCTTTCACCTACGTAACATTGCTAAAATCCGGTACATTCCGTCTCAACAAGATGGAGAAAAACTAGTTCACGCATTTGTTACTTAGGGGCTGGATTACTGTAATTCTTTATTTTCAGGTTGCCCTAATAAGATTTTAAAGACTCTTCAGTTAATCCAGAGTGCAACAGCACGTGTACTGACCAAAACTAATATCAGAGACCATATTTCCCCAGTATTGGCTTCTCTGCACTGGCTCCCAGTTAATTTCAGAATAGATTTTAAAATCCTTGTCTTCACCTACAAAGCTATTCATGGTCAGGCACTATCTTATCTTAAAAAGCTCATAGTACTCTATCATACATCCAGAACCTTATGCTCCCAGGATGCAGGGTTATGGGTGATCCCAAGGATCTCCAAAAGTGGAATGGGAGGCAGAGCTTTCAGCAACCATCTTCCAGTCTTGGTAAGGGATGCAGACACACTCTCTCATTTTAAGAGTAGGCTTAAAACCTTCCTTTTGATAAAGCTTATAGTTAGGGCTGGCCTATCTAGCCCTTAGTAATGCTGCTATTGGCATAGGTTGCCGGGGGAACACTCCATGATGCACTGAGCTCTCTTCTCTGCCCCCTCTGACAGACTCCATCTCTGCTCCTCTAAATGTCCATATCCTTACATATGTCCGTGAAGGTTCTCAGTCATCCAGGTCATCTTAATCTCAGAGTGTTTAGTAGGAAGCAACTGGACTTCTTATCTTGTTTGAAGACGTTTCGCCTCTCATCCGAAAGGCTTCTTCAGTTCTGAGGGTCAGTGCGGGAAACCCAGGTATTTAACCCAGAGTGGGTGGTGGCAATAACCAAAAATGAGGACATGGTGAAAAGACCCAGGCTGAGGGGGCGATCCTCTAGCTAGACATCATGTGAGTCGTTAAGGTCACATGAGCCCAGGTGTGTATGAGGGTTAAACCACCTGGGGAGGGCTCCCAAGACAGCATTGTAGGTTGCAGACAAATGGTGTCTTAGTCCACCACCCCTGTTTAAAGAAGGTTTCTCCAAGTAGACATAGATGGCCTCTTTTACTCCTCTTTCAAACCATCTGTCTTCTCTGTCCAGAACGTGGACATTGGAGTCCTCAAAGGAGTGACCTTTCTCCTTAAGATGCAGATGTACAGCTGAGTCCTGTCCCGATGAGGTGGCTCTCCTGTGTTGTGCCATGCGTCTGTGGAGGGGCTGTTTGGTTTC
>KV751329.1:2473497-2491981 GCA_001698575.1 Mola mola | reverse complement strand
GGGTGGACCAGTCTCTGAACAAAGCCTACAAAACAGAGACCAGACCAACGCACCTAGGAGCCAAACACAATGAGGCCACATCAACAGACATCCAGGACAAATGGGTGAAGAACCTATCTCACAGGTCCCTCATGAAGCCGGAAAGAGATGTGCAGGCAAAAGGCCTGAATTTCGCTATCTCTCCACAACAACTACCAATAGTGGATCTAATCACAGCTACAGAGTCAGCGATTAAGACCAAAAAGCTGACCTCCTCTTAAGCAGAACAGATCCGACTTAAAGTGTCAGCCACTCTCACCAGTGCAAAAATACCTCCCTCCAATATCAACATCGAAGAATTGAGGGCAATTTCACTGAGCAAGGATCCAAGCATCACCATCCTTCCAGCTGACAAAGGGAGATGCACTGTCATCCTCAACACATCCGATTACTACACCAAGATAACCTCACTGCTCAGCGACCATGAAACTTATGAGGTCTTAAAAAGGGACCCCACCAGCAGCTACAAGAAGAAAGTGATAGAGTACCTACAGAAACTGGAAAAAGACCACATCATTGACCGCCCTACCTATTACCGTCTGTACCCTGGAGAGGCCATTCCATGCATCTATGGTCTCCCCAAGATCCACAAGGAAGGAGCGCCACTCAGACCCATTGTCAGCAGCATCAATACGGTGACCTACAACATCGCCAAACACCTCTCCGGTATCTTCTCTGGTGAGGAACACACCACGCCACATCCAAAACTCCATAGATTTCACAAAGAAGATACAGAACCTCACTCTGCTGCCATGAAACCATGGTCTCCTTTGATGTCACTTCTCTTTTCACGTGCATATCCACCAGTGAGGCAGTAGAGACTGTTAGAAAACGTCTACAACAAGACAGCTCTCCACACACCAGAACTAACTTCAACCCTGACCAAATTTGCAACCTTCTGAACCTTTGCATTTCCACGACATACATCAAATACGATTAAGTTTCTTACAGACGGAACAGCTGTGCCATGGGTTCTCCAGTGTCTCCTATCGTGGCCAACCTCTACATGGAGGAGGTGGAGGAGAGGGCTCTGAACTCCTTCACAGGAACAACTCCCAGCCACTGGTTCAGATATGTGGATGACACATGGGTCAAAATCAAAACTCAAGAATTGGAGGCTTTCACTCGACACATAAATGCAGTGGACAAGAACATCAAGTTCACCAGGGAGGATACGAAGGATAACACTTTGCCCTTCCTGGATTGTGCGGTGTCTCTTGGTAAGGATGGTAACCTCAGCATCGAGGTCTACAGGAAGCCCACACACACAGACCAGTACCTCTTGTTTGACTCCCACCACCCACTGGAGCACAAACTGGGGGTAATCCGGACACTACAAGACCGGGCCCAGAAGGTTCCCTCATGCACAGAGGGAAAACAAAAGTAATTGACACACATCAAGACAGCGCTCCAGACATGCGGCTACCCTAAGTGGACCTTTGTCAAATCGTCCAAAAGGCGCCACAAAGAACCACCCGAGGCAGAAAGTGAAAAACGGAAGAACGTGGTCAGCCCATTTGAGACAGGTCTATCAGAAAAATTCAGAAAAATCTTCCAAAAACAGAAAATTCCAGTTAACTTCAAACTGGGCCAGACCTTAAGACAGCGACTGTTACACCCAGGCATAAGCTCAGTAATGTTGTGTATGCCGTTCAATGCACAGAGGAGTGCTCTGACCTTTATATAGGGGAAACCAAACAGCCCCTCCATAGACGCATGGCACAACACAGGAGAGCCACCTCATCGGGACAGGACGCAGCTGTACATCTGCATCTTAAGGAGAAAGGTCACTCCTTTGAGGACTCCAATGCCCACGTTCTGGACAGAGACGACAGATGGTTTGAAAGAGGAGTAAAAGAGGTCATCTATATCCACTTGGAGAAACCTTCTCTAAACAGGGGTGGTGGACTAAGACACCATTTGTCTGCAACCTACAATGCTGTCTTGGGAGCTCTCCCCAGGCGGTTTAACCCTCATACACACCTGGGGCCATGTGATCCCAAGGTGTCACATGAAACCAGGGGTGAGGGGCAAACACTCTTGAGTGATTCACACCTGGGCTCATGTGACCTTAACGACTCACATGATGCCTAGCCAGAGGATGGCGCCCCCAGGCTGGGTGTTTTCACCATGTTCTCATTTTTGGTGATTGCTACCACCCACTCTGGGTTAAATACCTGGGTTTCCCGCACTGACCCTCAGAACTGAAGAAGCCTTTCGGATGAGAGGCGAAACGTCTTCAAACAAGTCAAGAAGTCCAGTTGCTTCCTACTAAACACTCCGACATATCCTTACATTAACTTTACTTCATCCCCGGAGTCTTTGTGCTTTATCATTCTGCAGGTCTTTCTAGGTCGCAGTGGGAGCTGCTGCTGTGGTCCTGCCTGATAACTCCTGCTCGCATTAGGACAGGAAATCCTGTGACTTTGATCCTAGGCTGGATTTCCAAGTGCAAATCGGGGATCCACAGATTACATTGAGTTCTGGACCAATAGATTACACCTACTTCTGGATCACTACACTTCACATATCCCTGGATTTATAGATTCCACATACTCTTGGACTCACTGACTACATCAGCAACACTCAGATCTTGATACATGGACTATTATGACTCCTGGACCAATTGGCTACATCGCGGTGGGAGCTGCTGTTTTGCGCTTGAGTAACACCTACTACTCAAATTAGGACAGGAGATCCTGTAACTTGGATCGTAGTCTTGATGGCAAAGAGAAAATCTGGATCCATGGATTACAATGACTCCTGGAACAACAGACTACACCTGCGTCTGGATCACTAGACTCCCATACATCTGGATTTATAGATTCCACAGACTCTTGGACTCATGGATGTTTTATACATTCTAAGTAAACTGTTATTATCATGTTGTGTTCTATACAAGTGACATCTATTGCACGTCTGTCCGTCCTAGCAAGAAGGATCTCTCCTCCGTGGTTCTTCCTGAGGTTTCTTATTTTCCCTGTTTAGGGTCTTTTAAGTTTTTCCTCACCCGGTTCGAGGGTCTAAGGGTAGAGGGTGTCACATCTGTATAGTTTGTCAAAACCCAGTGAGATAAGGTGTAAATTGTGATTTTGGGCTATAAAAATAAAATTTCATTTGACATATATTCATAAAATGAGTGAAACCTGAAAGCCTGAAAGCTAATTCAGGCTGTCCTCACCTTTAGATTGAGAAGGAAGAAACATATACACAGCAATTGGAAAACAAATGGGTGTGTCAGCCACACCTCCTCCATAACCAGAAGCAGCTGTTATATTACTCTCCTCAAAGGCACCAGTCTCTTTTAAAAAGAAAATGGAATACTGAAATTACTCATGATTAGGGTTGCAAAGGGGCGGAAAATTTCCGGTAAATTTCCGGAAACTTTCCGGAAACTTTCCATGGGAAGTTAAGCTGGGGAATTTTGGAAATATCGCCAAACTTCGCCAAACTGCCCAGAACTTTGCCTTTATCAAGGCCCAGGTGGCCAGACATGGCTGTAATGACAGCATAAGCACCGTTAATCTCTTCTCCAGAGAGTATGCCCCTGTCATATTTTGGGTCCAGCATGTACGCTGCTGCATGCACTGGCTTCATGCAGAACTCCTGGCGCTTCTCCAATGACTTGACCACAGCAGTTTCCTCTGCTTTGAGTAGTAGGGAAGTGGGCAGGACCGTCTGGATTTCTTCTTTGAGGTCGGCAAAGAGACAGTGGACATCTGATAAGATGGCATCATCACCCTCTATCTTGGCAATTGCTGCTGCAATTGGTTTGAGGATTCTCAGGCTGCTAGTCATTCTTTCCCAGAACACATCATCTAACAGGATTCTCTTGATGTCACTTTCAATGCCTGCAGTCTGGGATATGGCCATCTCTTGCAGAGACTCCTTTCCCTCCAGTAGACTGTCATACATGATGACAACGCCACACCATCATGTGATGCTGGGGAGCTTCAGTGTGGTACTCTTGTTTTTTTCCTTTTGCTTTGAGAGGTAGGTTGCTGAAGCTACGTGTTTGCCCTTCACATACTTCACAACTTGCTTAGCTCTCTTGTGTAGTGTGTCCATTGTCTTCAGTGCAATGATGTCTTTCAGTGGAAGATTAAGAGTATGGGCAGCACAGCCAATGGTTGTTATATGAGGGTAGGTCTCCTCCACGTGTGCCCAGGCAACCTTCTCTGGTCCAAGGTCATTGATGACTGCTTTCAGCTCATCAGCCATGTAGGGGCCTGTGTGTCTGTTGTCCTTTGTGTCTGTGCTCTTGTAGAATACAGGTTGAGGGGTGGTGACAATGTAGTTGATAATTCCTTGTCCCCTAACATTTGACCACCCATCAGAGATGACTGAAATACAGTCTGCTTTGACAATGGTTTGCTTGACCTTTGTTTGCACTCTGTTGAACTCATCATCCAGCAAATGAGTAGATAGCGCATGCCTGGTTGGGGGGGTGTATGCTGGCCGGAGAATATTCAAAAATCTCTTCCAGTACACACTGGATGGCAGCATCAGGGGTGAGCCAGTTGCATAGACTGCACGAGCAAAACACTCATCTGCATTTCTCTGGCTACGTTCATCCATCGAATCAAAGAATCCTCTGATACCAGAGGGACCAGGAGCTGATGAGAGGGTATCTGACTCTGATACAGCAGAATCATTTTCCCCTTGAGTGGAACTCTTGTCTGCTGAATGTTTTGAGCCTTGAGGAAATTTTTGGCACTTTGCAATATGCTGCTGCATTTTTGTGGCATTCTTCACGTATGTCTTTCCACAATATTTACACATATACAAAGACTTTCCTTCAACATTAGCTTGTGTGAAATGCTTCCACACATCAGATGGCAAACGTGGCATTTTTCTGTAGAATAAAATAACAAAAAAGCTTGTAAAAACACTAATGCAATGGCATGAACAGAAATATAGTTGGCTAAACAACTGGAATGGTCTTCAAAATATTTTACAATTGATGTATAAATTCTTGTATGGTTACAGAAAACCGTCTTGCAGGAGTCAGAAGAAACAGCATCACATTTGAGGTAGCTATAATAAGCTAGCCTCTTAAATGGTCAATGAAATGAAAAATAGCTTACATTTAGCACCTAATTTACCAGCTAGCTAGCTACTGTATGAATACATTTTTATTTAATTTTTGCAAGTTAAACAGTAATACCATTATAGATCAAATATATTTACCCCATAATATTATAAAAAACTTACTTGACTTTATATAATCCGCAGGCTCAACTGTGTGGCTTCAATAGTCTTGTGCTTTGGGCTCAAAAGTGTGGCCTCCAGGGTTTAAGCAATCATCTGTGCATGTGATGGAGGAGTGCACAGTGCATGCAGGGGGCGTGGCCTCAATAGCCCTGCAGTAAGCAGCCCTGTGTGCATGTGATTGAGGAGTGTACTTGCATTAAATCTGGTTGTTTTAGCCAAGATTATGCTACAATATATTTTCCCCAACTATATTTAAGTTCCCTGTTGAGGGCCAACCTTCAATTTTGTAAATTTCTGTTTTATTCCCAGAAATTCCCGTTAATTCCCATGGAAAGTTTCCAACTTTGAAAATTCCCAGAATTTCGCAACCCTACTCATGATACTCATTATTCAATTAAATGTTCCTGTTTGTTCCAACAATTACCAACTCTGGTTTGGTCAAAACCACTGTGGCTGAGAGAGGTCACTACAGCAAATGCAAACGTGCAAAAACCCCACAAGATAATTTGACACACTCATGTTGGAAACACCAAAACACAAATAAACAAATACACTGCAAATTGCACAGATGACAACAGACACTGATGTTTGTAATGCTCACTAAAATTGTTTTACACCTATCTTACAATCATTTGTGATTCTCAAAGTTATTTAATTTGGTGTGGTGGTGGTGAATTTCAGTGGTGTTGGAAAAACTTATGAGGGGTTAGTAGTAATGCAGCTATGAATGCAACATGGCTTTTACTAAACCTAAAACTGTTCTCCGTAAAATTTGGTTTGTTTGATTTTTGTTGTTATTCATGTTTTACATAGTTGTCCATCCTTTTTGGACTCAGGGTTATATTTAGGAGACTCAGTCTGGGTTTTCACCTTTAGTTCTTTATCGTCAATAGGGGAATAACATCTAACAACACTAACCTTTACTTTGCTCCTACATCCACAATGAGAGCTCAACTTTTGAAATGTATTCGCAACCACTTTCTAAATAAAATCTAAACTTTCTAAATAGAACATAAATATTTTTGTCTGTACACACAAAATCTTTTCTTGCTTCCTGTGTAAAACAGTTCAGCACACACTAGGACAACTGCTTTTAACTATATGCAGAAAGATTTAAAAGCCACAGAGCCCCTTTGACAGTTTAAATAATTAATTTAAATCTAATCCAGTGATTAATATATTTTCCTTTATCAGATTATCCATTTGGCTTGGCAGGCATGACAACATTTGACAATTTTAGAACCCCTAAAATAAGCCCCTTTGGACAAATTTGAAAAGAATTCTTGTAAAGTTTAAAGTGTGAGATCATCAATTTCGGCCTGAGATTTGTCATCATGAAATACGAAGCACATTGCACAAAGGCTTTGGTATCTTGATTAGTGATGACAACAGGGATACAGCATGTTTTGCTTCATGTTGATGATATTGGAATGATCTGGCTTCGGCAGTAAATTTAATATGGCTATGCCCAGAAATGGTGCAATTGTGTGTGGATTAAGTATTCCCTATCTCGACTTAATAAAATTTCTTTGATAATAACGAAATAATAGCCAAACTGGGATCCTCCTTCCCCCAGAGCTTTGAAAGCACACATAAGCACATACTAGACATTATTGTTAAAACAAAATTACTCTTTCACATAATGTTTGTAATAAATGAGGCTAAATTGAAGCTGACGCTTAACGCTATGTTGAAAAAAATGCCTTGGTGCTCAGTTACAATAGTTACAGTAATATTTACATGTTGACTAATGCCCTAATGAAAACTTGAAATATGTACTCTCTCAGTCCATTTATTGAAGATTCTTTCCTTTGACGTAAAAGAGCCTGTGCTTTTTATAACTGGGCTTGTGAAGCAGCTTCTGTGCGCAGGTTACATTTTTCTCTCTCTTCTAATGTTTATATGCGGTCAGCTTGCATGGACACTAAAAGACAACTTTGTATCATGGAAACATCCAAATATATGGAATAAAAGGTACATGGAACCATAGTCACCAAGAAATTATATTCATCAGACACCTAATTTATATTAACATCAATTCCAGATGCTTGGAAAATAAAGCATTGCTTAAGTAGTTTATAAGAATTCTTTTTGGAACTTAGATACACTCATCTCAAATCTCAATTGCCGGTACCAACTTTGTGATTTCCACTCATATAATGTAGAATAAGAGTTTAAATGAGAATTTAGTCAGGAGTAGACCTGGACCAAAAGGGAAAATTAATTTTTTTTGAAGACAAGATTATGGTAGAGGGTTAGGTACTATTCAGACTAAATAATGGTTACCCAGTATTTTGTACACAGACTATTAATCCAGTTCACAAGTAAAGCAAAATACCCAGCCTGTGAGTGCACGAGGTACAAATGTGCCATTACACATTTTTAATTAAAATATAATTTCCCTGTCAAGGTATATTATTAGTTTAGTTTATCAGTTTATTAAAAACAACTTTTATTAATACTTTCTGTTTAAGTAATACTTAGGATCCATTTTATAAGTCAATTCTACAAATAAGGTCCAAGATCTGTGACATCTTGCAAAATATTGACGCATTCCCTGCTACAGCACTCACTCATGTAGTCAGTGACACTGTCAAGGACCTTGATGAGGCATCTGGAAGAGAAGTACTTGTGCATACTTGTCTGTTTGATGCAGTGCCTCTTGGCTGTTCGGACTCTTACCTCACAGGACTGGATGCAGTGGATGTGTTGAGGTTCAGGGTACCACTTCATCATCCCTGTACAGACGATGCTCTGGAAAATGGGCACATGAAGACAAAGGTTGAGCAATGGAGCAAAAGGAAATGGATAACCTATGAGTTTGCCAAAGACAACAAACTCAGTCACAAAAGCAAAGCAAAAAAATGTTTATGGCATTTGTTGTATGACTCAGGCTCCAAAGTATGACAAGTTGAGGTGGTTTTAAAGCAAATAACCAGACTCCAAAATGTGTTCCCAAATTAAAATTAAAATATCAAATTACCAATCCATCTTTTCTGCTGTCTCCTTAAAAGCTATTCTCCAAAGAGTGTCTTTCAAAAATATGAACTGCAAGCAACATATTTTACTAACATTCATGAATTGATAGTAATTTCAAGTGGATTTAGTGATATTGCACTTTAAAATCATACCCTATAAGTGTCTCAAATCTGAATTAAATCAAATTTAATATGTCATGGCAATTCATTTATTAGATTATTTAATGGATTTTTTAAAATAAAATTCTCTGTAACAGTGGACATGTTGATCTGAATTTAGTGATAAGAAATATATAAACACTTTTTGCTTCTCCTTTCCAAAATATGTTAATTTAATGGCACGCTGCCCAAAATTATAGAAAATTATTGTAAACACCAGGAATCAGGGTCAAGGAGATCATAAAAACACAAATGTTCTGTACTAAGGACAACATAAATATGAAAATTGATATTAGCCATCCAAACACAAGGATCAATGTCATAGGGTGTAAATGGAAAGGAGTCAACACAAATTTCAACTTGTTCGATGTGCATTCTTATACTGTAGTTTTGTGACCAAATAATGAATTCTATCCTAAATACTGTGGACTAAATAAAGTTTTGGCAAAATAAAATAAATACAGTCAATATCTAGCATGCTTGAAAAATCCATGGTGTTGATTGGTAGTCTAACATACAAGTAATCCGAGGTACTTTCATGGTAATGGTAGAAGTCCTTTAATAAATCATGGATAAACAGTAACTTTTGCCAATAATCACTTTGCCTCTCCTACCACCATATATTTTATAAAAGTGAAACAATTTCTTACCCTTATTCTGATTGCAGATATTCAATTTTGTCGTGGACATAGGCATTATGTTATGACAATTTCAAGCTTTTGTATCATTTTGCAGTGTTCGTTTGCATGGAAACCCTGTGATGAAAAGAATCATGATTGTTTCATACACCTTACATGGATGCAAAACTCAGCATCTGATGGGAGAATTTGGGTGAAGCCACAAGTCATCTGTCATTTAGCTGAACCTGGGAAGTTAAAATGTGGTTAGGGGATAGCTGATTGACGGAAAAATACAGAAAGATCCTCCCTTGTGATATTCTGTGCACCCTATGCCAGTGAGGGAGACTTGATTCAACAGTTTGAGATAACACAATGCCTTGACATCACAGTGTCAGAGGAATGGCGTAAGTAACTGGAAGACCTCTATCCAACTATTTAACCTTGGCAAGGATGGATTTACTTGCTGGCTAGTGGACTGACCACCCAAAAATAAGGAGAAACTGGAGCAGCCTTTGCGACAGCATTACGTAGAAACGATGCTGGAGATATAATATTGGGTAATATGACTCAAAACACCAGCTCTCTAACTCCAAACCCAGATCTCACATTCCTACAAGTTTGTTCATGGTAACTATACACTTTGTGTTACAAATGTGTGTACTTCCTAAAAGGATTGACGTCAACTAAAACCTTTACTTTTGCTATCTGACAGCGATTTCCAGTAATATGAAAACACTTTATGATAGTAGACACACATATGAATAAGGTGGATTTTGTTGCGGTTAAGTGCGATAAGCTGGTGCAGCTCGGAATAAAAAATGTTCTTTAAAAAATACTGCCTTGCCAATGATTCAATCAATCACTTCATAAGAAATACATTTGCACACAGCATGATTCTTTCAAAGATTTTAGCAGTAATTTGCCAGGGATTCATTTTTAGGCAATCTCAGTTGCGTAAGGAGACTTTTGTAAGCATTCATAATCATTTCTATTACACAATAAATTCTGCAATTTATTAACCCTAATTCTATAATTTCCATGATACCTTGCATGATTAATGAATGAAATTTCCCGTCGAGCATGAATCAGCTTTTGCTACAATAACAGTACACAAATCCTCTTTCTTAGAGCTATTTGAAAAACAACCTGTTAGTCTTCAAAAAAAGATGGAATCTTACGTTTAGCCTCAGATTGAGTGCAGATAACTCTTGACGCATAACAGTATTTCCATAGAAATAAGGTCAGTCACATTTTGTTAACAGTGATGGGACACAACAGTCTGTACCTTGGTGCAAACATGAGGCCTAGTCGGAGTCTTTAAGTCCAGTGGCACTGGGCTTGGTTTTTGTGTTGCAGGGCGGAGTGATTGTGCCATACAGCAGCAACAATGTGTAAAAAAAAATATTCTTACTGTCTTATCATTTTGAAAGGTTTTTCCCTGTAATAATAGATGTAGCCCAACCATAAATTTGGATTTAGGCTTTAGTATTAGCCATTTGTTGAAAAAAATTAAACAACCACTACAGGATAGCCTCATTAAGTTTAGGTTTTTCAGAAAATTTGTTTAAGATTCTTTGTTTGTAGGAAGGCGACCACTTGTCTGCTATAACTGTGTACTATTTATTTTTGCACCAGTACAGGTCCTGGTACTAGTAGCTAAAAGTACAGTTTTTTTGGTACTTTACTCTAATATAAGAATAGTCAAGTAAAGTTGTAAAATAATAGTTTACTCTCCCTAATCCTGAGACTAAAACAGAACATTGATTTAAAACATACTAAAAAATCTTATACACACTGTTTTGTAATACTTAATAGCACGTTGGTAACAAACGTATCGTCTAACATAAGAAAAAAACTCAGCTAACATAAATGAAGACAATGATAAAGTCCAGTCTTCTGTGATGGCAACTAATCCAACTAGGTTATCAATTATATAAAGAAAATGAGTAAGTTTTCATGAAAAACTTTTAGTTTTTTTGAAAGGACTTTTTTAGACTCAAACTCAGCACACTCTTCAGTTTTCATATGTACTTTGGGCTCTAGTTATACAACATAAAGCAAACTCCGGGTACCCAACTCTCCTCTCCCCTCCGGGGTTAGGAGGGGGGTTCAATGTCTCCTACACGGAAGTCTATTGTACAAATGCATTTAGTGTAAGTCTATTTCATTTTGCTAGCTGCATATAATCTGGGCGCAAAGTGGGGCACTAGGTGCAAAGGGGTCGTGTTTCACCCCTTAATTATATGTCGTCAGTATATAAAATAACCCAGTGTGTCATCTTCCATTCCCTTTAAAAAAACAGCTGTTTCTGCAATGGGGACGTTGGTATTTAAAAAAACATGGAATAGTAATCTGCCTGAAAAATAGTAATGACAGCTGCTCCTTTCCATGCAAAATTTTCTGCAGTCACAAAGTAGACGCCATTGTGTTTGACAGCGTTTCTCTTGTTACGCAAGCCGGACATGTATTTTGCATTACAGAAAGTGTTGCCTGTGCTGTAACTATGTTTTCAGTAATGACCTCTCGCTCAAGCTCTTCCACTCATTACTCCAAGTTGGTCACTCACTCAGTTGCTCTCTCAGGAACAAAATTTTGGCAATATTGATTTAACATTTAGCCAGTAAACTGTAGTACTGACATAATATATCAGTTCATACCCTTAAAAGTACCTACTGTACAGAGTTTGGTAGCAAACCAGAGGACATTTTGAGCAGCAATCAACTTGAAATTCATGTCAGTTTATATTAAAGTTGTAGTAACGTTTCTCAACAGAGCAAAGATCAGACAGCTTCTTACAGAGATTTACAGTGGCGCTAAGATGACTGTATAAACATTCATTCTGAAGGTAAAAGGTAATAAGGTGAGGATGCACAAATCCTCTGTTTTTTGTATATTGACATATTAAACTGTAATGAATTTGGTTTGCGTTTATCAGTTAAGGTTATTCAGTGTATGATCCAGGTTGTTGTTTAGACCACCAGATGTTTGGAAGCATTAATCATTCAGGTGGGTGTTTTTGTGTAAAAATCTCAGTATCGTTTGTCTGTGGATCGTCTTTCATGGCACACTAGTAGGAAGCAAAACTGTTTTACAAAAGCTGCAAAGGTTTTTCATGTGGTATTGAAACTACAACCCCTTCAACAGTGGTGTTATTTAAACCAATCAAGCTATCTGCATCATGCAACATTTATGTTGCTGTCATAAAAGGCTAAAACCTTTCATGGTCAGCGACTACTACTCAACAGGAAAATTCAGCACGATGAGGAAGAGATCAGGTGATCTATTGCCCCAGCAAGTGTGTCTCATCTGCATGATTGTATAAGTGTGTCAATGTTACTTGTTATACTGTACATAATTACTGTAATCATATAGGTTATATAAAAATTATATATTTTTTTGATTTTGCATTTGATGGCAAACTGAGGCCACTTTATTCTCCTCTTTAGGTGTCTAACCTGTACTTTTGTGGGAAACATCCAGTGTTTTAAAGAGTCAGCCGTAGTGCCATTGGGCAGAACCACAGGCTCCCGCAGATCCATATCAAGTGCCACAATGCATGATGGGTAGCAAACAGAACCTGCAAGTGTAAGAGAGGAGGGGAAAAAACACAAATCAAATAACACTTAATGCTAACATTCATTAGCATCTGTTAAATTTATTCATCATTAAACACTGAGGAAAAACAGATCACATAACTCCCGACAACACGGCCATCTGTCATCTGTGGCCTGGACTCTTGGCCAACTGTGTTTTTGTGTGAATACGTGCGTGCACTGCCAGTGTGTCTAGTGGTTCTCAGAAGTCTCCCCTTGCATAATATTTCAGAATAACTCCCCATAACACAGATTGTCTGTTTGCCAGCATATAATGTCCAAATTTTTGTCTGATTCTGCCAAACCACTAGCATGTAATGTTTATCAAACAAATGCATAAGGTGTTTATGAATGCAGTGTATTGACTTAATTTATACTGGGAAATGCAGGAAAGGCTTCAACCTCTAAATGAGTACTAGAATAAGCAAGCAGAATATATATTTTACATTTACTTTAGGTCAGGACAGTACATGCTTGAAAATGCATCCTATGATTACACAATACAAAGCATTCAGAAAATTTGCAAAAGCAGTATAATACAATTCAAGTTATTTTTATTTTCACAACAGAACATTTTTACACTGTTTAATTTGCATCTTTATTCAGTGTTCACACAATAGGATGGGACTTGTTTATCAGATGATATGGGTGCTGAGACTGTAAAAAGTTTCAAACAGGGCTACACCTTACAGTTTTTCAGCATCATAGCGATCGATAGCGCAAAGCCACTACTTTATTGAAAACATGGATATGTTGCAAGCACAGGTGCAAGTTGCGTTCAGCAGCCAAACTGTGGGCTTGTTTGTGCTGACAAATAATTTGTTCAAATCATTTTGTGGATAAGGTGCTAAAACTGGGCAGACTGAGGGTGCTTATTATGAGACACACAATTTGGTGTGTGTAAGATACATATTCTTGTCGCCTTGCATTGGACAGCTGTGGCTCAGATGGTAGAGTGTTCGTCCAGTGATCAGAAGGTTCCTGGTTTGATCCCAGACCCTGCAGTTAACATGTCAAAGTGTCCTTGAGTGTCCTTGAGCAAAACTTGTCGCCTTGCATTGAACAAGACACCGACCCCAAATTGCTTCTGTTGTGTGTGAATGATTAATGCTGCTGATGAGCAGGTGGTATTCACCGCCACCAATGTATGAATGTGTCTGTGAATGCTTAAAAATGACTAGAAAAGCACTACATAAATACAGGACATTTACCATTCAGTCTGTCATGGATTGTGGAACAGTGCACTGCTACATTATCCATCCATGAAAAGGATTGCATTGCTTTGCGCCATTAAACTATGCAAATTACAAGAAAACAATAGCATGGAATACACAAAGCATGTCCTATGGGTGAATTGCATATCAAATGCATGTAATCTGCACCTGAGAAGCAGATATCCAGGATACACCTGTCCCATTTGCTAACATGTAAATTAGGGAATATTCAAAAACTCTGTGCAGAATTGCCCTCTCCCAACGCAAATAACGCTAGTTTCAAATAGCATCTAATTTACAAAGGCCAGCATAAATTGCCGCAGGCAGCTAAAGTGGTGCAATTTAACGCCAGTGAGACCCATGTATTAAATTAGCACAATCTTGCTCGCTCTCTCTCTGTCCCCCCACCCCCACTTACTCAGTGACATAGCTGGTGGTAACTGAGACACATATATAAGGGCTGTCATTCACAATAATTATGGCAGTAGTGATGGTAGCCAGACAAAGGTACTGTAATGACAGGCATGTACAAGACAGGATTTTTCAGAAGAATGTGCCCCCAGTGTTTACAACGTTACTTGTAAGGGAAACATTGGGTTTCTCCAAGCTATACTCAAGAGTACGTTATGGTCTAGACCTGCTCTATGTGAAAATTGTGTTTGCTGTTTTCAACTCTACAGAGCTCTTAAATTGACGCCAAGTGGTATTTTTTTTATCTTGTTTTCAAAAAATAATTAACATGTGCGAACAAAGTTATGGATCTTGTTAACACAAATTATATTCCATGCAAAAGATGCATAATTTTACGCACTATTCTCATAGATAACATAAAATGGAGAAATATCAACTAATCACCTTTTATTTTCACCTCAGAATGATTCACAAAGACAGTCTTGCTGCTCTAGCCCTTAGACACGGGATTCTCATCTGCAGAAATCATTTACTATGCATACTGAAGGACAACAGGCTCAGCTGGAAGAAGGACTACACAGATGTAGGCTGTCTCATAAAAAAAACCAAAAAAAAAAAACCCCAAAAAACCAAAAAAACACCACTGTGCAGGACTTTAGGGCTCCCTACATGTCTGCAACATTTCCACATTTTTTCCCCATGACAATTGTGTCTAAATCCAGTTAATAGAATTAAATAATGTTAATAGTTTAACATTCACATACAAAGGCTCTGTCTCAAGAGAAAAGCTGCTCATCTGCTATATGCAGAATGCTTCAAAGACAAAAGGAAACAGATCAGTAAAACCCAAACACAAACAGAGCAATGAATGCAAGTAACCTCTCCCCCTGTAATGCAATTCACCTCAAAGGGGGCTTTATGTTGACCTAAAGAATCAAGGCCACGGGCATCTCCGTTCTAGGTCATGTAGGTTGGGACATACTGAAAGGTTTAGGACAACAGACAGCTCCGCTCAAACTCATTTACTTTGTTCTGGAAGCAGTCACAACTGTGTCATTAAAAAACTGAAGGTACTGTGGAATATTCAAAGCATTTTACAGTGCACCTACACATTCAACCACACAAACACACACACACTGATGGCTTACACTGGAGGCTGCTACACAGTGTGCCAGCCATCAGAAGGAATCTAACCTTTCGAAAACAATCAAAACAAAGACTGTATGACTCTGCCATTGTCTGTCTACTGCGATCTTAGCACAAAGCCACTACTTTATTGAAAACATGGATATGTTGCAAGTACAGGCGCAAGTTGCGTTCAGCAGCCAAACTGTGGGCTTGTTTGTGCTGACATCTAATTTGTTCAAAGCATTTTGTGGATAAGGTGCCAAAACTGGGCAGACTGAGAGCGATTATTATGAGCAAATCACAAATCTATCAGCGGGCGCAATCCATTCTTAGTGGATTTGGCCACAAGATATTAGTGACTCTTTAATTAGTAGGTTAGGCTGATTTATAGTAATCACTATGTGGTATCAGTGCCATAAATCCATCTCTCATACTTAGTTGAAGAATTAAAAATTAAAAACAACTAATCTTACACAAGGCCCGCTTAATAATACTCTTCTGTTAGTAGGGAGAACAAATTATCATAGTCATGGCTGGTTGACACTTTAACTTTAGGCTGAAAAAATGATTTGAGCGATTTTGAATGGTGCAATTTAATAGAGCTATTTAATCATCGTATAAATAACATGTTCAGCATTTCTTCTATCTCCAAATAGAATGCAATTATTTTATATAGTGCAAATGGATCAGTGACTCAAACCTACATCAAAAGAGGGAAAAATAAAAGGAATGAGTATGTGAGGAGTAAAAAAAAGAGTGCTGGCAAAAAGATGCTTTATCACTGTAATTACTGTTTCTGGCTTTATTTTGTTTGACAGAAAGAAGACAACATAATTAGCCATGTTTATTTGAGAGATTCACATTTCTTTTTTTTTTTTTTTTTTAAACCTGTCCTGCCCAGCTTGCTAGAATGGGGACCTTAATGCCTTGTTTTGCCAAAAAAATTTGGCTTTGACAAGAAGAGTTCAGAGACTCTTCCTGTTGTATATTTTAAATTTATTTTATTTACTTACACATGAAATACCTGGATCGGACAGGGGGGTTGGGTGGGGTACACAAATGTATATATAAATAGGGTATAGATAAATATCCTGGAAAAACAAAGAGAAAAAAAGACAGAGAGAAAGACAGGGAGAAAAAAAAGACAAGAAAAGACATAAAACAATACAGAAAGAAAAACCAAAAACACTGCATCCACTTTGCATAATAACAACAAGCGAATTAGTGTAATCATTTTTGTGTGTGTGTATGTTTGTGTGTGTGTGTGTGTGTGTGTGTGCGTGTGTTTGCGTGCATGTATAAGCCTGTCAAGGAATGTAGTTGAAAGCAGGAGTAGGAGCGCCGCAACGGCGCCACACTGACCCAAGCGAGAGCCAGGAGGGAGCCAAGTGGCCAGAGCCATCCGCAGCCCGTTTAGAGCAAAGATGGCCCGGGGCCGTATGCCCCCGGAGCGGCCATGTCCCTGCCCAAGGGAGGGCGGCGGGGGTTCCCCAGCGGAGGCCCCCTCAGCGGGAGGGGCGAGGGCCGCCCGCCACCCAACCCAGCCAGAGGCAAGTTCTTCAAGCGCAGACCCCAAAGCCGAACGAGCCAAAAACCCGCCCAAACCCCTGGCAGGGGGCCCACCCCGCACAAAGGAGGCCTGAGCCCCCCACCCTGATGGCCCCAACCATGCACCCCATACACACATAGACACTGACACACTCACACACACACTGATCCCCAAGGGTTGTACATAAGCCCACCGTGGCACCGCCAGTAAGGCTGTGCCCTCGGCATGCCCGATGCGCAACTCCCAGGAATCCCCCCGGACTAAAGAGGACCAGCCGTCAACCAAAGGCCAGCAGCACTCAAAGGGCAGGAGACAAGGCTGTATGGATCAATCTAATGTGTGGTTAAAAAAAACAGGGGCCAGTAAGATGAGCAGGGGGGGGGATGGAGTGCAAGGCCACCCAGGCAGCCCCACCCACCAAATGTCCCACGGCACGACTATCCCCCAAGACCCTAGTGTTGTTTTTGGTGAGGTGGGAATTCCCAGAGCCAGCTTCATGGCTGACGCCAGTATTCACCCGTCTCCCATGCCCCGCTCCCAATCAGGGAGGCGCCAGGCCCACTCCGCGCGTTGCCCGGGTCTACAATACCCCAGGGCAACACCAGCACTCCGAAGCCAGCAGCCACTCAGCCTAGCCCACAGACTGGTAAATACAGGTCAGTGTAGTCCAAGGTCCATGTAGACCCAGGCCCGGGAGCCACAGGATGCTCCAGGGCCTGGATCCACACAGACCGTGGGCAGACGCAAACATGCATGCATGTGGGCTCTGCACTCTGAAGCGGCACCCGCCAGAGCCCCCGACCACGCAGACCACCCACGGGATGTCAACCAGCCATCGAGCCCACGAGCACCCCCCAGCGCAGACAGGACCCCCAGGCTAGGCCCCAAAGCCCGCACCCACCCGCGAGGCAGCAACCCCCGAGCACATAAAGTGTGCAACGCCATAAAGCATGCATATAACTATCAGAAATGTTACCTGTGCAGTGAAATCAGATATCTGAGTGTGTGAGACGCACATTCCTTAAAGTTGCACTCACCAACATCTCTCCCCTGGTCACAGCTGTACTCTACAGAGTTGAGATTAGTAGGAGAAGGGCACAATCCCTGAAGCTTGGAACACATGGTGAATTCTGTAGTCCATTCACCATCCTTAGTGCAGCGAATCTCACTCTGGAAACAGGAACAGGCAATAAGATTCAGTGTGGTCATTAAGACATCAAGTGGTTTTTAACATTTTCGAGTCATGACCCACTAGAATAATCAGTTTTCAGGCATGAATTTTATGCATGGTAAAAAAAAACACTGCATTAAGGGATAATCTATGTTTTAAACTTCTGCTGTCTGTACACAATTAAAGAGAAGCTTTCAGTTTAGTTCCAAACATAATTTAGTAGTTACTGTTTCACACAGTTATTATTCATAAAAAAACATGAAGTTCCTTGCAGACAGACGTTGTCAGAATAGCCAATCATGAAATAAATAAATGTCCACATCCTTCTTTTGAAAAACAATTTCTGTTCTAACTCATAATTGTTCTAACATTCATATTAAATTTGGCTTCAATAAAGACATAGCGCCT
>KV751329.1:2387995-2443405 GCA_001698575.1 Mola mola | reverse complement strand
GAAATACATTTATATATTTTTTTTTATTAAAAAATTAAAAAAATATCAAATTGTGAAGTTTGAGTGAGGAAAATTACTAGCACAAAAAATTGGATTTCTGACTCAATGGATAATTTGAATTGTGGATGAATTCAGGCATATTCTAGGGGAGAGATAAGGGGTGTTCAGTTGGTTGTGATCTGCAACCGCACAGCTAGAAACCAACAAAACTCCTACACAGTGGACTTTTAGACTAAATTCAAAAGTCTTCTTTGCCTAAACAAGAATTGCTTTTACTTACTGACACACTGTGTGTCTGTGTGAAAGCATGTGTGTGTGTGTGTGTGTGTGTGTGTGTGTGTGTGTGATAAGTAGATAGTTGTGGGAGAGCCCACCCTGTGATGCGCACCCGGTCAGAGCGAAGGTGCTGAAGTGGCAGGAGGTCCTCAGGGTCACGCCTCCCACTGCCACAGAGGGGGAGGAGAACAGGAGAATAACGGAGGCTGTGACGAAGAAGGGCTGAGAGAGGTCATGGGTCACATTCACCACTAATGGGTTCTGATGGCACGAGAGGACATGTGAGCCTAGATAGATGAAAAAGTTTCAAGTTGCCCTTTAGACTCTTGTTTTATTCCTTTTTCCGCATAGCATTCTCTTTGCTTTTAAAAGAATTAAATTCATAGAAATGAGTACAAGTAAAACATGCCTAGTGAGTGGTTCTTGCCAGTGACATCGGATAGGAGGACGGTCACTGTCCTCCGACACAGCTCCCCAGACCATGACCTATCTGAAGCAAGGTACACAATCACAGAAGCTGCCACTCCTGGATGGACGAAACCCACCTATATAAATAATAATTGTCAAGAAGGAAAGGCACAAAAAGGATTGAGCTGAAATTACATTTTAACAGATTCAACAGCAAACATTTCTGAAATGTATTACAGTGAAGGTAACTGAGTGGCCAGCCTTTCTTCCCAAGTAATGTTTGAAAATAGTTGTGGCCATGAAAGCCATTATGTTATTGTTTTGTATAGTATGATGTAACAGTCGAGTTGGCCTTTAATCTTTCAGATATAAAATGTCATTATTTTAGCCAATAATATTTGTGTGACATTTATTATAACCAGCATGTGAATTCTTGAGTAAAAACATTTTTTGTAGAGTCAAAGACACCACTGACCATCATAATTTTATCAGTCCATTCTTTGTTCCACCCTTGCTCAAGACACTCTCAAAGCTTTCACGACGGTGGCATGGACAAGGAAAAAGCAAACTGGTACTGGCTACCATCGGTACAGAAGCAAAACAACAAGCAGTCAAGATAAAGTCCAGCGGGCTGGTTAGTGAGTGGAAGAAAATGAGCACTGTAACACTAATGTTTGTGCTAATACACTCTGTTGCTGTGACGTCACACTATAACTGGCCTCTGGTTTTAACTGATGGAATATTTCAGAGCCACCTGTCAAGTCAGATGTTTCACATTCAAAAGACAGATTTTTGACATCATTATAGTATATTTTAAGGTCTTTAAGAAGATGATACTTCTTCCATATGAAGAAGTAGAACCGCTAAATGAGAGGGAGAGAGCTGTCAGAGATGGAGCATTGTGGACAAGTGCTTTTCAGACAGTGACATTTAAGGTGACGGAGGCCTTTTAGACACACAAAGAACACCTCATGTAAAAAGAGGTGTTTCAGGGAGAGCTGCAGACGTGGGTGTTATCATGGAGGCTTTTCAGATGATGAAAGAGCTTTCAGGGATAAGGCAGACCTTCCCGACAGGCTGCAAAAATGTGCCTGATAAGGAGGGCATCCATAAAAGACGCAAGGAATGGATTGATGAGCTATTCAACAAAAAAACGGAAATGATGAGAGAGGAAAATGAATAAGTGTGTGCAAGTAAGGAAAGAGGCTGATTCATGACTGTGAGGGACCCTATAATCCAGAGTGTGACAGAACGGTTGTGGAGCTATCACTCAAATCAACAGCTAACCAATGCTAAGTCTGGACCTGCAGAGTTAATTTTGTGGGAACCGTGGAAAGATTAAATAATACTAAGCTTCTAAATATGAGAACCAGACACAGGTCTGAAATGAAAAGCCAGGTCCAAATGAAGCACAGTACACAAGCCAGGACATCTATTAGAAGCAATGTTGGCGAGAGCTCTAATGATAAGCAGACCAATTAGACAAAGTGAATCATTTTGAATTCTGCAGCAATTATTGTAATTATTTGTCAATACTGGCTTTCAACTGTCATTTATTAAAATTTACATAACTGTTCATGACAAAAACACAGTTAATCACATGCAATGTTTCACAATTACAGTTAAAATGATTTAAATCTTGGTCATTTTTTTGTTAATGAGGACTATACATTATGTATTCATTATGACTAAGAAATCTGTTCACAAGATCACAAAATTAGTTCAGATGCTCATGAATGTTTTAATCATTTAATTATGAATGATGAGTTTACTACGTAACACTTGGTCTTCCACTAAAAGTGACCTGGTTATGGTCATTATTGAATGATTTAATTAGTATGCACTGGATAATAAATGAAATACAAATAAAGAATAAGTACAGCGTTAGTCATGATTTGGTAATCATCTACAGATCATTAGTACTCATAGTTCACAGCTGACCTTGAAAAACAGTAATTATGATAACTCGACACACTGTATGAATCATGCAATTACAAAGTTAGGTTGGGAATGTATGGAGCTTTGAGCCAGCAGTCTCTGTGTGAGGTCCTTCAAACCTGTTTTAAAATATACTGGAAAGTGCTGGTAATGTTGAACTGAAATGAGGAAGGCAAAGCAATCCTCAGTGGGCAGGAAAGTAGAGACAATATGCACACACACAGACACACACACACACACAAACTTTCACGTACCTTTAGCCAGAAAGAATGTTCGAGATCATCATTATTTGTGTCGGACTGAGCCGTGCATGGAAACCAGGCATCAGTGGGCAATTTGTCACTCAACTCCAGGTGCTGATACCTGCAGAGCTTTATACAAAACAAGGGAAAACACCATGCTAAATTATTGGAATAAAACTGATTAGACTGCAGACCTTAGCTGACCATTAAATGTGATAAAAACGTCGCGTGCAAACCTGGCACATTATTTAATTTGTAGCTTTGTCACAGATTCAACAACAGAAGGTTTGTATAATTTAAGATTTTGTGCTAATTACATCATTTGTGTTCAAACATTGTGACCTGAGACAAGCCCACATCCACTGGCGCTGAAGCATTTGACACTTTGATGTTGATGTTTTGTTAATTGCGCATTCATTCACACAGATACTTGAGTGTGAAAAATCTCAGGAGTTGTGCCATTTTGAGACACTGCAAACCAGTGAGTCTGAAACCAACTATCCTCCCAGGATAAAAGTGGATGAAAACCATGCTCTTTGCTTAAAGGAGCAGAACTTAACCCTAAATCTAATTTTAGTTGTCCTTAATTTGTATGTACCATACTCTACCGAACATTGCCAATGTGCACCCATATTTTTAAATATGTGAAATGCTATAGAAAGACTATCTAAGGACTACCATAATGGACTTGAGATGTAATTTCAGACACTTTATGGGAGATGTCAGAACTGGAAAAAATTGTCTCTTCCACATTTAAATTTACTGCTGTCAGAGAAAGTTTTACCCAACTGTCCTCTGAAGCTATGTGCAAAGATGTTTCTCCTCAGGTCTGACCTTAGAAATAATTACTTACAAGTTCTTTTTACAGAAGAGGTGTCCTGTAAAACTGTTCTGCTTCTGTAATTTGGGCTGGAAATATATGGATTTTATGAGCAAATATGAGCAATTTTGGGCCAATTTAGAATTTTTCATTGATTGTGTTAATTCCAGTTGGTTTTTGTTTTTATTGTTGTTTAACATTTTGTTTCAAGGAAATAGAGAAATATTCTGTACGAAAACTAACTGAACTGAACTTCTACAACATTAAGCCATACCCCCAGAAATCATCAAGATGGGTTCCTTAACTTTTCTACATAAGATCAAGGCAGTTTCAATTGATTTTGTGGAGATTGTAAAAGGTGGATTGTAAAATGACAGCAGAAATCCTCAGTCATGACGTTACTGCTGATTTCGGTCATGATGTGTTGTAGCACATAAAATAAAAACACCATATGGACAGATTACCAAGGTCAAAAATGTGATTTTCATCAAAGAAGATCACTAAAGCTGCAGTTAAGTGTAGTAGTGTAGTTAATGAGTCACAACAGATTATCATCATTTTATGTGCCGATACACTGATTACTGTCAACCATATTCATATTGGCCAATACTGATTTTTTGCCAAAAAAAATCGGTGCCTCCAAATAAAAACAAAGGGCCTATAAGATGTATAATAAAACATGGATGAAACCACTTACTCATCACCAACTGGTTTTAAGCTAAATGGGACCACAATTTAGAAAATAAACATCATGTTTATGACTTGAAATAGTGACTGAGACTCTAAACTCTTCTGGAGGCTATCTAAAAAATAATAAAACAAGTGAGAATTAGGATTGTTTCCTGTTACACTTACATAAAATCGGATTTTCATTTTTAAATCACTGGAGTCATCACTGCAGACAATTAAAAAAAAAAAATACAGGTTTAAGGTATTGCCAGAAGTGTTACAGAAAAGTTTACTTGATTTCTGCCTACATTATCAGCTAAGCAGTTTGATAATTACCATATTCCTGAAACGACTGCTTCACTTAAACAGCCCCAGTCAAAACAATGAATCATACGGGACGAAATCAGCCTTCAGCGTTAGCACAGCTCTGCATCATAATTTATATATTGACACACACACACACACACACACACACACACTCTAACATTCATTCACATGTTTGCATCTTCTTCAGATTCTGGATATTCCTTTCTAGGATTTAGTTAGTTGGTCAATATTGGCTGAGACGAGCCCAAATCAAGTTATTTGGGCCATGGCCAAAATGTTAAGCCTATAGGCCAAACATAAACATCAGATCAAATCAAATTGTATTAGTATAGCCCAAAATCACATTTTACATATATTATCTCACTGGGCTTTGACAAGATACAGATATGGAACCCTCTGCCCTTTATAAACATAAAAAAGTAGTGAGCCAAATACATCATTCACTGCTGTCAAAACAACTGAGTTGTTTAGACATGCAGTCAGCTGCTGACATTAATTTTATTGTTATCTAGAAGTCTTTTATGTGCTGTTTGAGTCATACTTCATACCTTGGTAAGTGATGGCTCCCCAGTGGCAGCATGGGCGGGACAGTGGTTGGGGTCCTGGTGAGACGCAGTTGCAGTGAATGCCCACTGATCTGCGTAGCCCAAAGGTGTGAAGTAACCACAGTCTTGAACACTGGAACCCCGCTCAAACTCCTCGCACACTCCGTCACCGTCAAATACATAACACTGACTGGGTGTACCTTGGAAAATAGAGCAGAGAAAGGGAAAGGAAGATTTATGAAAGAATATAAAGCCTGGACTCTTAATATGGCAGTAAATACTCTCACCCCCCACTGTTAGACTCAAATCCAAGCCTATTTGTCTGTAAACCAAATCTGAGCAAATCTTTTTTATATTTTCATTGGCCACTTCTAATGTTACCCATGTCAACCTAACCATATCTGACTCTCCGTGCTGTCAACAGACTGTAAATTATGCAAAGAAATGAACTTTGACTTCAATTAATTATCAAAGGTCACATTCATTTCATTTTGTTAGTAGACAGAAAGAGAACCTAATATGTGACTTGGCCAGCTAGTCAAACCCCAAAAGCACCTCAACAGGCCATGGATATCCATCAGTCAGTAACATTGTGTGTTACAGAGATCTGTCCAAAGTTGTTCTAAGTCCTGAACAAAACACAAATTCAGAAGGAAAGATACTGCTAGCTAAACTTTTATTAGTTCTCAAAAATTCAACATCATTCAGTCAGGAAAAATTATGTTGTATAGCATTTGGCCTTTACTGAGCAGTTGACTTTTGTCTTATATGGTCTTGATGGATGTATGGATGAAGTATGCTTAAAAGTAATAAATTAACCGGCAGAGAGAATATTGAAGAAATACATTTTTGAGAATTACCCCAACAATTGATGATTTGATAATTTAAAAGGTTCGGTGAGTAGAATTTAGGGTTATCTGTTTGCACAAAACATAATATGATCTTCAAAATTATGTTTAAGTTAGTGTGTAACTACCTTAAATCAAATACTGTAGCGTATACAGTATGTACCCTCACAATAATCAATTCATAGTAACATGGGAGCGGGAGTCCCTTCCAAGAGGATTGCCAACCTTTGATGCCATGTTATTTCGGGAGCCAATAACGGACAAAAAGGCTTGAAAATTTGTTTCACTTTTGTATACCGTAGTTGCAGCTGGAATACAAGCAACATAGAAGGCCAACTCCATTTAAAGGTGACGGAGATGAAAGAGTACGAGGAGTTTGTTGTTAGCAGTCTGCCGGAAGTTTGTCCAAGTTTTTATTTTGTTATGCTAAATAGAGAATCATTTCCACACTTACTCTCCATAAAAATCATAAAAGTTACAAGAAGTTATCAGAAGTTACAAACCCAAGCTTTAATACAGAACATGTTTTTATGGTCTCATTTACAATGAAGTTTGAAATGTACAATGAAATGCACATTTACGTGTGCATTGTCTTAAAAGTTTGTAAAGTTTATAACGTCCCAACATCACAAATGAAAAAGATCAATTTTTTAGAAAAATATTAAGAAAAAGTATTTTGTCCATTTGTCTGAAAAAATAAGGAAAATATTTTAATTAAAATTGGTCTTATATCATATTTTGCCAAAAAGACAGAATACAATATTGTGAATACAGTAGTACTGAATCTTGAGTTGAGTGAATCATTACATCACTAGTCAACATGACTATGTTAATCACATTGAATAACAAACTTCAACGTTTTAGTGTGAAAAAAACAACATTCAACAGTAATAATTAGGAAATGGTCTGCTCCCACAAATGGAAAATTCTGTCTCAGTTATATTTTCTGTTTATTTACATACATGCTGAACAAGCTGCTCCATTTTCTTGTTAACTGGGATGATGACACCAGCATCTTTATTTATTTCTATTTTCCCCTTTAAGGACTTTAAGCAGCTGCACCAAAAAAACAAAGCCCTCTGAAAAAAGATGGCGGCGTGCTACCTCAGACTCTTTCTGATGTTACACAAGTGGCTTGCTGTTAATACATATTGGCTACTTGTGCAGTAAAACATCTGTTAAGTTGCATACAAGTGTCCGGGATGCTGTTGGAAAGTAGCAGCGTCCCATTTCTGGACCAATAAATTATGACATTAAGTGACCTTCCTGCTCATGCCTGATGCAACATATAAGGTACAGGTATTGAAACAATACTGGTTTCCAACAATGACCTATTACAATGGAATTTCCATGTACTTTTTCTTTTTCTAGCAACAAAGGTCACAGTCTGTCAGATGTTCCATGGAAAAAGTTCAACCATGCTTTACAATTTTGGTAAAGAATACTATATAGTCAATGAGACACTATAATGATTAAAAATCTGACTGTACATCTTGACTAGCAGGTCCTTAAGTTAAGTATATGATTAATGTAACATGGATAATAACTGGAGGATAAAAATATGCACCCCTGAGCTAAAAGCAATTAATAAAGATGTAAATGACCAATAGTAACGGCATGATGTACTACAGTAGCATATTACAAGGAAAGTGGGAAGCATAATCTGAACAACAGTTTGTAAGGCAGCAGCTATTCATTAAAAGGGTAGAAAACATCACAGACTTCTTGTTTGGCCTCATTAACATCTGGACCGCATCAAAGGTTCAACAGACAGAGCTGCGCTGAACAATTGACTTCAATTACTCAACGGAAGCATGTTTCTGATGACAGGAAAATCAGATGGAGACAATTCATATGGAATATTGTCAGTCCCAACTCCATTTGGCAATATTACACTGAGTGAACTGACCAAATATCTGATCCCTCCTTTGACAAAACCTGTTGTATTTTCAACTATTTTCAATTCAAGTCCTTATTTATCAAGCCTTGCAAAAAAAGGGTTACTTGACAATTTTTGACATAACAATTAAGACCATCTGCATTCCATTATGTGTCGGCATGCTATAATAATATTATGCAATCCAACTTTATTTAATCAGGCTGTTAAAAAACTAAATTAGAAATCGGTGGAAAAACAAAGTGAGGGACACGCTGGAGAGATTATATCTCTTGGCTGGCTTGGAAACGTCTTGGTGTCCCCCCCGGAGGAGTTGGTGGAAGTGGCCAGGGAGAGGAGTGTCTGGATCTCCCTGCTCAGGCTGTTGCCCCCGCGACCCTAAACCTCTTTAACAAATGTGTTATGCCTGTGTCTTGTCTTTGACGAGATGACCGTAAAAGTAGATGATGTGGTTGCTGCAGTGCATCGTATTAACAGAGTGCAGGCAAGACAATTTGGCAAAGTTGGAGTTAACTGGGTCAAGGAAATGTGGCAAGAAAACCCACAGAAATATTCTGTCTATGACTAAGTACAACTGAATAATTGGTTATAAGTGTTCCAATTTGTAAAAAGCTGTGTTTGCCAAATTGTTTTCCTTCCTAGTCATGATGTCTTTTTATTGTAAAATGAGAGATGTAATAGCTTCAGTCACGGCATGGCTAGCCCTGGTGGTAGAGGAGGAGGGATCACTCTATGCTTGTTTTGGTCTGACAAATAAACTGACTGGATGATGGAAAATGTATCCCCGTAACTAACTCTCATAATTCAACCCTTACACCACACTTGAATAAGTACGCTAGTGGAAGCATTACATGACCTAAAAAGGAAGTAGTAAAGTCTCAGCTGACCCATCACATCTTCTCAGCAACATATTGTTTTCAAACCTTCGTTAAAATAAACAATTCGCACATTCCATCTACACACACTTCTCAATCTGAATTACATGTTCACATATGAATAATAATGATTAATGAAAACAGCTTGCAATGTTATTATTATCTATTAATCAATAAGTTGATTAAAAAAAGTTATCAATCATTTCAGACATTTTTCAAGCAAAATAATAAACAACATTCTGGTTCAATTTCTTAAATTTCAGGATTTGCTACTTTTGTTGATCATTCATGATATTAAATGAAGAGTCTTTTGGGTTTGGACAATTGGTTAGACAAAAGAAATAATTGTTTGTTGTCATTTTGGCCTATTGTCAATAGTAATGGTCCTTTCAGCATAAAAATAATTGGTAGATGAATTGGCAATGGAGGGCTAATGAAAACATGAGACATACAGTTAAGTCCAAAAGTACTGGGACAATGACAGTTTTTATCATTTTGCTTCTATTCACCATCACAATAGATTTGAAATAAGTCAATCAAGATGTGATCGAACTGCAGACTTTCAGCTTTAATTTAAGAAGTTTCACAAAAATATGGCATTCACCATTTAGGCGTTAGAGCCATGCCATTTATGCAGAGTACCTCCATTTTTAGGGGCTCAAAAGTATTTGGACAACTAACATAATTGTAAGTAGAAACATAGTTTTTAATACTTGGATGAAAACCCTTTGCACTCAATGACTGCCTGAAGTCTGGAGCCCATGGACAATAACCAAATTCACCAAATTTCCTTCCTGGAGATGCTTTGCCGGGCACCACTGCAGCTACCTTCAGTTGCTGATCGATTGTGGGGATTCATTTTTTTCTTCAGTAACTGAAAAGCATACTCTGATAGGTTGAGATCAGATGACTGAGTTGGTCATTGAAGATTATTCCATTTCTTTGCCTTCAAAAAGTCTTGAGTTGCTATTGCAGTATGTTTAGGGTCATTATTCACTTGCACTGTGAGGCATCATCCTATCAGTTGTGTAGCTTTTGGCTGAACATGAACAGAAAGTATCGCTCTAAACACCTCAAAATTTATCTTGCTACTTCTGTCAGCAGTCACATCATCACTAAACACCAGTGAGCCCATTCCATTGGCAACCATACATACCCATGGCATAACACTGCCACCACATGATGTGAGAGACCTTGGATTATGATCAGTTTCTTTCCTTCTCCATACTTTTCTCTTCCCATCATTCTGATACAAGCTCATCGTGGTTTCATCTGTCAAAAGAATCTGATTCCAGAACTTGGGAGGCTTTTTAGATGCTTTCTGGCAGTCTAAACTGGCCTTCCTGTTCATGAATATATCAAATTGCACCTTGTTGTAAACTGAATTTACATTCAAGAAGGAGTATCTTGATAGGAGACTCTGACAATGATACGCCTACCTTCTCCACAATATTTTTTACTTGTCCCCATGTTGTTAAGGGTTTTTCTTCACCAAGGATTCTGTGCCTTCATCATCATCTACTTTAGTTGTCTTCGATGGTCTCCCCAGCCTTTTGATGTTGTTGAGCTCCCGAGGGCATTCTTAGGAATGTAATTGTTGGAAAATTGTTGATTTGGCCACTCCTAAAGTTTTTGCCGTCTCTCTGATAGATTCATTTTGTTTTTTGGCAAAGTGATGGCCTATTTCACTTGCATTGATATTTCCTTGGACTTCATATTGATAGCTTCAATCAAACAGCTGCCAATTGCCAATTAAGCACCTAAAGTTAACTCCAGACCTTTTATGTGCTTCATTTGTCTTGAAGTAACGAAGGAACAGACCACACCTGTCCATGAAACTGTTGACTGTCAGTCAATAGTCCAAATACTTTTGAGTACCTGAAAATGTAGGTACTTCGTATAATGTGGCTGTATTTCTAAACATTAAATGCCATATTTTTCTAAAACCTCTTAAGTTAAAGCTGAGTGTCTGGACTTAAATCACATCTTGACTGTTTTACTTTAAATCTATTGTGGTGGTTTACAGATGCAAAATGACAAAACTGTGTCGCTGTTCAAATACTTATGGACCTAACTGTATCAGTTTTCAGTGAAAAAGAAAATTGCTTGACGAAACTGTATTATATACAGTATATAACCTTTCCCATCGACATGTTTTTTGCCTTCTCTTGTTCATTGTTGGCTACCATCGTAGAATGGTTAATTTTTTAAGTTCTGAAATACATGAGTTTGACCTCACCCCAGTTTTTGGTTAATAACCAGACAAGCAAATTTCATCACATCACACATCACATTTAAGAAATTGTTAATTTTCTGAATTCCAAATCTTTATTCCTAAGATTATGTAGCAATGCTCCATGAAATACCTCTTTACATTATGAGAAGCTGTTCTATGTGATGAGATTCCCTTAGTGTTTCGAACCCTTCTTCTGAAGATGATTTTTGCCTTTAAAAAATTATCCTCAGTGGGGAAAATAAATACTTCAATGAGATGTTGGAACGATTTTAATATTTCGCCATATGAAACAGCCCTGTCCTTCCATTTCTTAAAGCCAATACTAGTGTGATATGGATGAAAGTTTGGTGTCTGTTGATATTGAGTTTGAAATTCATTAGACCTTGATGCTAATACTTGTTCAACTGAGCTTCTGGCAATGGAGGAGTGCCTGGGTAAACATTTTGTTGAACAGAGGTTGAATTCTAGGCCTGTGGAGAAACCACAAACCACAACAGTAGGAATAATTTCTCATGTAAATGTGGCCATGTCTGCTCTCATCCAGCACAAGTCTTTCAATGAGAAACAGTGACACTGGGACATGTTATATATGAAAGGCCTGCAATGTGTCGCAATATAACTTTGTGTGTCGGTGGTAAACAGCTAATTATGACGATATGATATAATGACTTTGTGCATGAACACTATATTCTCTATGCTTTCAGTCGGGTTCTGCTTGACAACATTTCACTATCTGAATGTGTTTGCCTAAAATAAAAGTCAAAAAACACATGTTGTCCTCAGCTTTCGTTAGTGTTTTGGGGCAAACCCCCTTCAATATTGTGTTGTGAGGTTTCTGTTATGTCCTGTCTGCGTGCTTCAGACGGGGCGAGTAACCAGACTCAAAGATTTGTTGTCCTGTGGTAGAATCACAACAATGTGGCATTCTCTTTGGCTTTGTTGTTTGTCTTTTGCCATGTTATAGTGGATGTTTTGGGTAATTTTTACTGCTTGTTTAACCAACTGGCACAGACTTAATCAACCATTGTCTGGTCTTAGTCTAGAGAAAACAGCACAGCAATGAGCCAGCATTAATGCTACTGCACATGTTCATTCGCATATAGATTTGTGTGGAAAAACATAAAAAAACGGGGCGGGCAAGAATTTATATGTAAGATTTCTATTGGGCGAATCTTTTGTAAGTAACTAAATGTTGAACACAGTTATTTTCTGGCAGCAACATGACTCACCAAAGCACAAATTAACTGTTTCTTAATTTTTCTCTTTATGCCATAAATCTTCAGTTGTTGACTCAAAGAAAAAATCATACTGAATCAAAGTTGTTCTTTCTTAACTCTAAGCTTTTCATTGGTTAGGACAAAAAAAAGAAAAACAAGAAAGGGTGGGAAAAAATTGTAACCGTTCCCCATACAAACTACAAACTACTTTGAATTACAAAGTTGCCTCCAACAGGCTAACTTATGGACTATATGGACAACAATCAGGAACAAAGCCTTTAAAAGCTGGTTATGATTGCTCTCAATATAAAGAGCTTGCCAGTTGTTTTTGATGTAATGTGACATGATAAGAAAAAAATTATTACTTATTTCAGATAAAAAAATTTTAAATCAAACACTGGAAATGTCATCAATGTCTTTTTGCAAGAGTCTAAGCCAAAACCACAATATGGTCACAACAACATGATCTCTGATAAAAATCCATAAAACTTTGTTTAATGATATGCGCTAGCCTGTATTGCTTGTTTAAAATCTTCATGGGCTAAAACTTATTTAATAAAAGAAACATGGTTGACACGACATAGGTTTTGAAATTGAACTGTGCACTTTCCTGCTGTGAAGTGTTTCTACGATGTTTCTCTCCCATCTTAATGTCAAGATATTTAAGATTTCTCAATAAGACTTGAAATTTAACAAGACAATAACTTACTAGAATAACCCTCTGCTTATATATTTTATGTAGCAGTAATGCTACATTAATAGTTTCTGAAATTAGATATAGTAAGGTTTGGTAGGCTTCTGGATTTGCCAGTCTAGTGTATGAGCTGATCAATTTTTAGTGAATCAACTGAACTTGCATATGTTAACTTTATTGTCTTTCATTTTACTTGTGAAAGTACCTTGGAGCCATGTTAAGAAAGCTGGTATATAAAGTCAATAGAGATTATTTCATTACATTATTAGTAGAACATAATATATCCAAAGACCCCTTGGTAAACATCTATTTTTAGATGCACAGTAATTATATATTATTAAAGCAACTACAGCAGTATAACTGACAAACAAATCACTACAGTATAAAAGAAATGCAACCATGACCACTTAAAGTTTTCTCCGTCATTATTAACTACACCTAACGTTTTCATATAACATAGTTTTTAATATATCCTCCATCCATTTCTCAAATCTGGTGGAGATGTGCTTTTCCAGAATTAGAGGATCACTCGAGCAGTCTATATTTCTCACAACAGCCTCATTTTGATATATTTGTCAGTTCTGTTTGGTCCCTCATACATATATTATTATTATTAGTTTTATTATAAGAGTTGAACATTGTGCACAAAACTCTACGCAACCACTCTGACTGACATCCACAAGAGATGACTCTAATCAATATGTCTGTTTGCTTTGTTAAAACAAAACAAGTATTTTTTCATTATGATATATAAAAGACTTGTTGAGTGGAATGGTTGTTGTGAGAAATAAAAATATGTGTTCCATTATGTTCCACTCGAAATTGGTTGATTTACTAGATACAACTAGTGGTGTACTGTAACTTTAAAATATATACAAGTCTGATGGGGTCTACAGCTTGACAAGTTTTTACACTGACTTAACCCTTTTTTATATGCTATTATCTATAAATGCATAAAAAATTTCTGGCTATTAAGTGACATGTGTGTTTGAATGCAAGGAGGACCAGATGCATACATCTATTCACTTTGGAGTGGATAACACTAAACTCACCTTTACAGTTGAAGCCCATCTCCATGAGGCATTTCTTAGAGCAACCATCACCGTCCAACAGATTATTGTCGTCACACTCCTCTGAGCTATAGAGACATCCTCATTATTACCTTCATTTTCCATAGCATCTTAATTTTCACTGTTTTATTAACCCAAATCTTCAACAATGTTGTTAAAGGAAAAGTTCATCCAAAATCAAAATATATATTTTGTATTTGGAGAATGAATGTAGATATGTCTGCTTTGGAACTAGTGCCAAAAATGAAACAAAAAATACATGAAAAACTCAACAAAAGGCCTCTTGTAATAATGTAGATGAATAAATAGCACTACAGGTAAGAGTAAAAACATGTGTTTTTGATTTGGGGTTGAACTGCCTCTTTATAAATAGTCATATTGCTATTAAGATGCACCAACCCCTGTATGACACCATCTCCACAGTAGGGCTGTCCATGGGTATGGAGGAGAGGTGGGGAGAAATCACTGAGGTGACCATCTACTTCCACCTGGATCCTGTACTGGTATTTGATTCCCTGCTTCACAGAGCTGGAGAGAAGAGGAGAGGAGAGGAGAGGTTTTAGTGACATAGTGATATCACAGCTTACTTTCTGCTATGCATAGAGAAAGAATCGTATTTGCATTATGTCCACCAACAATCAAACGAACAAAAGTGGAATCTGCACTGACAGTGGCTTCTATCTCTAACATTGCAGTATCCAATGAACTTAAAGACCCACAGCACGAAGAGTGTGTAACGATGCCTTGGCTCCAATGTCGGGACAATTGATCTGTTTTGGTGAGCTGTGTCTATAAAGACAGCCTTGTCCCTGTTTTTCTCAGCATAGATCTACTGTTACTACGTATCTGCCTGGTGGGAAAATTAACCATTAGAAGTACAAATGAGTTGGAACCTGAAGTCTGCAGATTCCTGTTATTAATTATGATCAGAAAAGTAAATGAAGAATTTGAAGAATACACAGATGTGGGCACGCAGGTTTCAAATACACTTTCTGTAACTTCTGAAAACCAACAATCGGACATTCACGCTCACTGTCTTTGAACATATAGGAAAAAAACAGTCTGACCTTGTTGTCTTCCAGGTGAGGCTGTGTGTAAATGTGCACTTTTTGCCCTATATCTAAACTCTTCCCTCCTGTGATGGTTGGTGTTTTGCTAAAGTCTGTTCCCGTTCCAACAACGGTTTCTCTGCAACCCCTCCTTGGTTGGGGTTAGGGAAACGGTAGAGTTCAGGTTAGGTAAGAGGAAACACATAGAAGGAGAAACACTGTGGATGTTTGGAACAAATGTAAACACTTGATCTCTAATGAGGTTAGACAGCGTGTCATTTGATCGAGTGTAACTGATCAGAACTGTACACATCCGCGCCGAAGCCATTGAGATCAGATTTGTTTTCTGAGCTTTTGGTTGTTTTTATATAGCAAACGTCATTCATTTGTTCACTTGTTGCTTTAAAAACAAAATGATTTATAGAATTGCAGAAGACTGAATAGAAGATGGTGTCTGAAACACTTTATTCTACAAAGGCCCCCTCAAGATATTATCAGATAGTATCATTCTAATGTGAAGTGTCTGGATTAACTGTGCCCTTGTGTTTGTTATCACTATAACAGAACTTAGCTCTAATATATGTTTAGTAGATGAAACTGCATAGGACCAGATCCTAGCAGTCCTCAGTGTTTATGGCCTCTACTGCTCACATTGGTTCATATTTAACAAGAGAGAAAAAAAAATTTCACCTGTCGTTTTCCTTTCCTCATCTACAATGTCCTCAACTTTAAGTTTCATTCCTCCCAAACTTCTTTTCTATGTTCATCCCTGTCCCTTTGTCTCCCTGCTCTCTCCTCATCTCTCCTCTCATTTATCATGCACTGCTTCGCCCCGCCTCTCCCTACTATTCCAAACCCATTGCTCTCAAACACTCTCGTCTCCCCACATAAACCCCTCACTGCCCTCCACAGTCCCACATAACTCAATCCCCACTGGTTCTTACATCTTTTTGCACTTAGACACAGCTTGTGTAACATAGGAGACGTGTTCCCTGAAAAATAAACTGTTTTTGAAGCTATGTCCACCTAACATCTGCCCTGCTATGCACAGCAGCAACTTCTCAGAAATGTGCAGTGCCACAACTTTTGAAATTAACCCCAAATGTAACGTGACTTTCATAACCTGATAGGTACTTAATCAGTGTTTTGTGTAAGTTTAGTATCAAAAAAACCTGAGAGTAAAAAGATTCAGGACATTGTATGAGGTTACTGCTATAAAAAAAAAAAAGGCTTGTGGCTTGACATTTGGATTCCCGTAAATATTTGGACATCCGACAATTTGAGACGGGAGGCTGTGATAACTGATTCAACTCAGCCTCAAAACTTCAGCATGTTCATGATTGAGTAAATGCTTGATGAAACAGATTTGGATTAGTAGTCGCAACCTGGTGTCTGCATGTTGGAAACATTTGGGTTCTAAGGTTTTCAAAGAGAACTAGACATAAACACTTGTGAAAAAGCAGAAAACTGTGGATTTAGCAGATCTAAGGTATGCTCTGGAACTTGTACTCCACATTATTACTTTTTCTATCAGTCTGTTTGTTTGCATGCGTTTGTGTATATGCACCAAGGATTATTATTACACAGTCTCCCTGTTCTAACATTATCATTATTATCAAATATTGATTTACGCCTGAGAAAAAAAATTGGAACTGAGAACTTGTTTCTGACAGAGGTCTGGGTAATTTACAACAGGCCTGTCAATTCCAATTCGACTAAAATTCACTCTGATTGCAGAATGACAAAGAAAGCCTGACTGTACGGCAATCTGAACCAAAACTTAATTAAAGTAAAGACAAATGTGTGACCTGACAACGTTCAGCTTCTACCTGTCAGTGAATGTCTGCTGGGTCTGAGGTGGTGGGGGGTTGCTGGTGAAGGGTGGCTGCCGCTGAATCCTGTAGAGCAGAGGCTGGCAGCTGGAGCACAGAGGGCTTCTGGGCCCTGAGGACAACATGGCAGCATCAACCTCTATTTTCTCATCGAAGGTGAGGAGTTTTATGGCAGCAATGGCAGCGCTGTGGGTGCTGAGGCGCAAGGTGAGGGGCATGTCGCAGAAGACGTGCTGAGGTCCGACGTTGATGCTTTTCCCCGTATCTGTTATCAGTTCTATGTTGGCTATAGCTGGGTTGTCTGGGAGAGAGGGACACAAATAAACAATAATACAATTAACACAGTAGCAGGGGTTCTATCTGTTGTTCAGCATCTTAAAAATAATCATCTTTTTAATTGATTCATGAATGGCTGCTGGATTTCCAGCACTTCTCTCTGAGTTGTATGTCAATGCCATAAGCAAGTACCATGATATCACTGTGGTTTAAACTACACGTCAAATATTGTGGCTCTGCCTGGATCTCTGCATTGTTGAGGGATCCCCCTCTGTCTACAACTGAACATCCTCTAATTTCAAGAGTTTGGGAAACTGGTACATTAATTATCTATTTTAAAACATGGCTTTTGGACACAAAGAATTTGTGTCACTTGCTGTTTGTGTCCTGCTTTCATAAGCCTCATAACATGCTGTGCACACCAACTGCACACTGTTTTCTCAAAGCCATGATGACTTTCGTGAATGCACAACATTTAAGGTAGTGCAATCTATCATATCTGACATCCCAAGCTGATGCAATGAAACTGTTATGGATTGATACTCACTTGAAGAGATATACGTAACCCACAGCGTGAGTGCGTGTGGAACGACAGGGTGGAGGAACGTTAACGTGAGAGTGCAACCCTCAGTTTCGGGACATGGTGAGGTTACGTTTGTGTCATACAGGCTGAGCTCAGGACTCCAGGCCTGGAGACTAGGCTCACAGGGCTGCTCCACATCTGGTGGACCTGCAGGTCAATAACATCAGATACACACATTTGTACTCATGTCAGGATTCTTAATTATTTCATCCATTCCATAACCCTAAAGTTTGGAACACACCAGATATAGTCATCCTGATCAAGCTGTGATGAGCCTTCTATGAAACTGAAAAATACACTATCAACTGTTGAATGGACTGAAACATCAGTGATCTTCACTGACATTTTGTCATTCATTCAAACACTAAAGGTGCAATATGTAAAATATGGCCAAATTTCAAGGTAACCTCAGAAATACTGTATAGGTGGCAGAATATCACAACTGCTGTTAAGTGCTCCTCAAAATGTTAGGGGTGGTTAATAAAATTCAATACTAGATACTATTAGTACTATATGAACATTTTAACGATACCATTTTTTTAGAAAGGTATGTGACTTTTTTAAGACAAAAGATAAAGGTTCAGCCATTTATAATAAGATTATTACCAAAGCAAATATGAGTGCAATTAAATAAATATACTGTACTGATGTTGTTATGAAAACGGTACATGGTATTTTACAGAAATACTATGATTAAATAATGAAAATAAATAATCAAGTTGGTGAATAAGGATATAAGTCAGTAAGGCTATAGGAAGCAGTGAATGTTGGTAGCAATTAAATGTAATAAAATTTAAAAGGTCATTTAAAGACAGTGAAGAGTGTCATGTAATTCTTGGATAACTTATTTTTAGTTGGGCAAACCAAAACGTGAATATTGGCAAAAGCTATTAGGTTGGGGCAGATTTTTATAGGGACATGAGGTATTCTTGTTTTTTTAGGTATTTTGTGGGAGGAACTAAACAATCCTTACGTATATAAGTAGCAGGGTGCTTATCATCAAAAAGTTTGACTGAATTTATAAAGCAAGAGCCTGTTTGGGAAGCTAGAGAATGTGTTGTTTATTCTAGTACCCCTTTCACACTTGCCTCAAAACTTCACTTTACTGCGTCCTGACAATACATAATTTCACAATGACCTTTGACCTCCAAAAGTTAACCAATTCATCCTTGCATCCAAATGTAAATTGTGTTAAATTTATCAAAAATCCCTCAACACATTCTTGAGATATTGTGCTCACAAGATTTCAGGTCACAGTAACCTTTACCATTGACCTCCAAACGTCACCCTGAGTTTACCCTGAGCGTAGACAAGAGCTGGACACATATTTAGCTCTGATAAGCGACCTAAATCTAAGATATGGGAAAAAATTTTTTTACTAGCATCATAAAAGTTCTTCAGCAGAGCAGCTTTTTTCATTTCTCAATCAAACAGCCGCATGAACTGGTTTGTATTGGACACTGAACTGTTAGTCATGCTCTTAGGATGGTCGCAAAGTATTTCATGCGCTACTTGCGGAAATATGCATCTCTCTGCCCTCTGGTCCCCTTATTTCCTCAAGAGCCCGGGGCCCTTTTTAAAGCAAAAAATCTCCGATCTCTCCCTGAAAAAGAGCAGTCTGACAGCCACGTCCGCATGGTGCTCGTGTTTAACAACCATTCATAACAATTTCAATGAAAACATGTGCACTTCTCCCAACTGCGTTTTTCTTCACATATCACGATAAGTGTGTCCTCGCAGGCTTAGCCCTCAGCTGAATCGTCACGGTTCGGTTATTAAGAAACAATCCCTCTACTCCAATAAATGTCCCAGCGCTCGTATCAGAACTTAGTTTTTGTTGATTATTTGCTTACTGGTCTCTCCCAAGGATTTCGGGTAGGGGTTGTTTCATCACTGACCTCCTCATTTGTGTCAAAAAACCTCCAGTCTGCATTAAATGAGCCTGCGTTAGTATCTTAACTACTTCAAAAAGAGCTTGATAAAGGTTGTTTAATCAGCCCATTTAAGTGTTCTCCTTTCTCAGTCTTTCACACTAGTCCCATAGGCATAGCAACCAGACAATACTCCAGAAAGAAAAGATTTATTTTCGATCTGTCTGCTTCTCCCTTCAGCCCAGTTCCTAGCATTAACAGTCTAATTCCTCTCGAGCCTTTTTCTCTGCATTATTCCACCGTCGATAACGCAGTTAATCTAATCAGTTCAGCCAGTCAGGGCGCTTGGCTGTCCAAAGCCGACATCACAGACGCCTTCAGATTCGTTCCAATTCATCCTTCTCAATGGCATGTTTTTGATCCAAAATGGGAGTCCAAATTGTACTTTACTGTACGTCTTACGCTTGGTTGTAAAAACAGTCCTGATACTTTTAATCAAGTTTCCCTTTGCTAGCTTCCTCTAAACAGAGTCCAAGTTCCCTGTTTTTCTTCACCTCCTCGACAACTTTCTGCTTATAGATCCTCCCAATAATAATTGGCTCCTCATTGTTAAATCTGAAAAACCTGTTCAATTATCTGTGAGTTCCCCTTTCTGATGAGAAAATTACAGGTCCAACTGCTCGTTTAGCATTTCACTTGTCTCAATAGAAAAGAAATCTCCCCTTCCATTCGAAAAACGTCAGTGCATTCGTGAAATTTTAGAGTCATTTATCGCAGTAAAAGAGGTCAAAAAACAGCAGATGTCACTTCTAGGCCAAGTTAACTTCGCAATGCACGTTCTTCCGCAGGGTCGCTCCTTCGTGTCCAGAATTACATGACAGCATAACTCGGGATGAAGGTTTGCGCTCGGATTTAAAATTTTGGTCTCATCTGCTTTCTTATTGGAATTATTTTATGTCGACTAGACGTTCTTTTGTGACGACATCTCGCATTCTCGATTCTCTGATGTTTTTAACGGACGCAGCACCCTCTGTGGGTTTTGGTGGTTACTATCAAGGTCAGTGGATGGCAGGTAAATCGCCTCAATCATTTCCCAAAGTCGTGATGTTGTCTGCGCTGCATGAAATCTTCCCCATGGATATAGGCTGCAGTGTCTGCGGGACGTTCTGGCAACCAAAGCGCGTCACAGTTCAGTGGGACAATGATTCAGTCATAGCCATAATCAATAAAAGGTGTTCAGCCTTTCATGAGATGCATCACATAGCATTCTGTCATTCAGAATTTCGTAATCACTGTCCTCTTCGTACGTGGTCATTCTAATGTCATTGCTGATGCTTTAACTCGTTTTAAATTCCAGGTTTTCAAGAATCTCTGTCCAAGAGCCAGCCCAACTCCAATACCTGTTCCAGCCTTAGAATCTTTTACTCTCCATTAAATAATCATTCCTTGCAGTCCTATCTAGAATCTGCTAGGCTTTAAATAAGAGGGTCTAGCCACCTCCACTTTTGAAATTATATTATTTTGCTTGGAGAAATTTTGCTTTCTTTTGTGTCTCTAAATGTTTCAGTCTATGTTGTGTGTGCATTAATTTGACATTGCGCTGACATTCACTATGACAATTCTCAGTACATTAGAGGTCTATTTGCTGATATCCAGTTCAATGCTATATTATGATCCATCTTTCCCCAGCTTGTTTTCAAATCCAGCCATGAAATGACTTCTTAAGGGCTTTTAAAAAACTTCTAGCAAGGATAGTATACTTCCCATTAAAATATTGCCATGCTATGCTTTTTTTGTTAAGAAATTGTTGTTTTTCTCCTTCTATTAACAAACTCTTGGATTGTTTTCTGTTAGCTTTTTATGGGTTTCTAATGAGTGGCGAATTGAACACCTCTTCAAATTATTTTGATCCAGATAAAGATGTTTCCTTTGCCTATTTATCTTTTCACCTACATTTTTATAGTCTTTTCCTCAAACATTCAAAGACTGGTGGTGCTTGCTCTGTTATAATAGCTCATGCAGATTCTCAGTTTTGTCCATCTATGTACAAGTATTTATAATCAAGCCTTTCTCTGATACTCAGGCCCCTCTTTTTCTGCTCCCAGATAATAAACCCATGTCCAAGTCTCGGTTTAGTTATCATTATCACAGACAGCAATGCAGGGTCTATCAGGAGCTCTTCTTCAGCAACTGGGCCATTGGACATCCTCTGCATATGCCTCATATGTGTGTCCTGACGCCTCAGCGATGGTCAAAGCTCAAGGATCTCTGAAGCATTAACAGCATTGGTAAGCTTGCATATAACTGATGGTTGGTGGTGATTTTGCTTTTTTTTTTTTCTTCATTCAACTGCACTCCCCTCAGCAAATGACTAGCCATTCCTGCAATTATTTGGCCTTTGCTGTCTATGTCATCTATTTTATAGTATATGCGCCATTGCTGACTACGTCATTCACAATATTTCTGCCATTGCAGGCTAATGTACTCATTATTTATGCCATTGCCGGCTAAGTCATTCATTATTTCTGCCATTGCTTGCTAATTTACTCATTACTCCAGTCATTGCTGGCTAATTCATTCAAAATATTTATGCCATTGTTGGCTAATTCATTCACTATATTTCTGCAATTGCTGGCTAAGTCATTCACAATTTTTATGCCATTGCTGGCTAAGTCATTCACAATATTTGTGCCATTGCTGGCTAATTCTTTCACAATATATTTTCCATTGCTTGCCAAATCATTCACAATATGTCTGCCATTGCTGGCCAAGTCATTCACAATATTTCTGCTATTGCTTGCTAAGTCATTCACAATATCTATGCCATTACTGGCTCATTCATTCACAACATTTATGCCATTGCTGGCTAAGTCATTGCAGCAGTATTTTGCAATTGCTTGCTAATTCTTTCACAATGTTTCTGCCATTGCTTTCTAATTAATTTTCTTTTTTTCTTAATCATCTATTGTGTTAAATTAACACTGGCTTTACATTCTAATAATTTGTTCGAGGAATATCAATAATTGAGTATCGCCAATGCTGAGAGAGAACAGTAAATACTACTGATGTGGAGAAGGTGGAATTTTGGGGGGGCTGGTAGGTTCATATGAATAACAAATGGGATATAGATTAAGAGCAGAATTAAAACAAAACCAACAAATGCACACAGCTATTCATTGCGTGGTCATGTGTCTGAAAGTAGACTTCGGGCACACAAACAGTCATTTTTACTTGTTAATTTCATCTTGTAATTCCGGTCAATATACCATATATCCATGAAAATTACTCATTCATGGATAATCACTCAACCCTGCAGCTCCATTCAGCTACACACAGAGCTTTACACTGTAATGCAGAGCTCTTTATCAACTACATATTTCACAGATTCAACTTTTTAGAGGTGTGGGCTCTAGACATTTTAAGATAAAAAAAATAGCCTGGGCCCTTTTACCTTATTCATACCGTAATATATTTTGTCTGACAAATGTATGTTATTCACCCCAGGCATGCTTTCTATTCTGATAGTTTGCTTTTATTATAGTATCTTCTGCAGTAATGTTTTATATTTAGTTTTTTGGACATTTTTCTTTTGTTTAATGTATTAAGTCAGTAATATGTCTATTACATTTTTCTGCAGCCACATTTCATTTCCCCAACAAAAATTGCACAATTCTATCTTCATCCCTCAGTCAGCCCAAAATGTAATATTAGATTTTCATTCACCAGGAACAGGTATGGACTTTCAACATTTCATCCCCTCTCTTTCTGCAATTTGTAGCATGTGTAGCAACAGTATGATGCATATAATTTAAATGTATTCATTTTGAATTATTTGCCACTTTAATACTTGATGCAGAACATAAATTAGCTCATTCGCAACCTGAGAACAGCCTCATGAAACAGTTTGATGTTTTCCTTCATGCCGAGTTCACGTCACATGATTTGTAGCAATCACCCACAAAAGCCCTAGCAAGTGGCAAGTTGGTGAATCAAGCAGGCCACAAAAAAGAAAAAAGTCAACACAAAGGCAGAAAGACTTAAAACTCACTAATTACAAGTCATGTAGTGTAAAAAGTACAGTGATCTGACGACTTTAAATGTCATGTAGCGCAACCAAGACATCCGTCTGGCTACTTAAATTGGTCAAGACTCGTGGTGTTGGCAACACATAAACAGCTGTGTTGTGTGAGCAATATTCTGCACACCTAGCCATGATATCCACATTTGTCACATATTCTGGGCAGCGCTGACCCTGGGCATCATCATTAGGAGTGGGAAAAAGTCAAAAGGGAGCGTGGACAGTCAGCAGACAGGGTGTCTCCTCATCTGTGTCCATACCACTGTTTAGAGTAAGACTCTAATAGACTCTTTATCATCATTATGATCCCAAAGTGAGAGAGCAAGGTGTAATCTCCCCATTCCTCCTCATTGCTTGTTTTCAAAGCATAAATTCCAGCACACAATTTCAACATATTTGGGTATAGTTTCCATGAAGGAAAGTGTTGTTGTGTTTGTAGCATGTTTTGTCCCTTCTATTTACTCTCTTATTCTTTCTTCTTACTCTTTGTGTTTGTTTCCTTAGGTTCCCTTTTTTTTTGTTTGTTTCCTACTCACCCTACATGTCACATCAAAGGAAGCCGGGCTTCTCCAGAGATTATGACTGGAATAACAAAGAACATTTGCCTACATGAAGCATAATGTTTCAAAGTGTGCCGCAAGATTTTTCTTTTTTATGACAGATTTTCAAGGTTTGAACAGCACCCAGACGTTATCCAGAGTTGACACTTTGCCTAATTGTCCTTATTCTCTCTTGGCTAAAGACAGACAGAGGGAGGTCTTTTGCTGAAGGCAAGGATCATTTAAGGAACCAATAGCCTTGCACACTCCTGATTTTAAGGAATAAAAATAAAATATATACAGTAGCTATGTAAGGAAGGGTGTCTGCATGTGCATGCATTCATGCATGTGTGTGTGTATATAAGGAAGGACTGGTGTGATCTGCTCTGTGAAAACAGGAGACAGAGGTAATAACTCAAGGACACAAACTCAAACCTTATCCCAGACACATTTCTACCTGTCAATAATCAATGACAGAGGGAAGTGCATCCAAAACAGAATTATGTCAGCTGTAGACTTTAGGAGGAAAGATGAGTAAAAACAACAATTTCCCTCTGACCATTCCCAATTTTTAATTTCAATCGGCCCATATTTACTTAAATAAATTTCAATAGTAGAGGAATAACATATTTTAATCAAGCCATTTATCATCTCCAACATAAAATTTCTTTACCTTTAAAAGACAACTCCGGCTACCTGTCATAATGGATTCTGTCAATCTGATTTCAAAAAGCTATACATTAGAAAGAGGAGTATGTATGCGGAAACAAGTAAAAGGCTGCTTTAATATTCTATCTAATATTTTTTCTATCATTTTTTTGTGGTAAAAAGAGCAAAACAAAAATGGCTTCACATAAAAAAAGATACATACAATATGAATTGTTCTTGTATATACATAGAACCCAACACACAACAACCCACACACAGTGATATTTGACTGACCGACCGCCTCCTCGGGTGTCCAGTATCCTGATGTATCACAGATGCGAGGTGAAGTAGCCTCATGTGCATACTGGTGAAACACACCATCCCTTTCACAGTCTCCACAGTTGATAGTAGAAATATTCAAGGATTTGCTAGGACAAGAGGAAATAAGAGTTAAAGATAATGAAATAAGAGCTAGTCTAATGCAGAGGAGTTTATTTGAGTCTTCAGTCACAGAACGTACATACAGTATGTTTTATATATTGACATATGTTGCAGTTGGTCAACAAGGCTTCTATCTTAAATTGCACTAAGAAATGGAGCTGCCTTTGGACAAAATTGTAAAACACACCTGGTCAAGTAGTTTTTTGTTCTGGTAATCTATGTTTGGTAATCTAACCCTAGTTTATAATGTCACCGGATCAAGCGTGACCGCATGATTTTACCATTAGGAAAAGTAAAGGTTTATGCTTACATAATTACTGGAATGCAAAGCAAAGCATTTGCTGCACTGACTGTTCTGTTTGAATATGTCTTTAAGCATTTATCATAACCACACATTAAACACATTTTTTTTAATGTATTAAACAATTTAAAAGATGATATAGCAAACCCACAAATTTATGTTTTGTCTAAATCTATCCAGTCTTAATATTTGAGAAAATGACTGCAAAGAGCACCAAGCAAACTTTTCACATGGCATAATTATATGCAAAGCCTTTTTTGCATATATTTGAAAAAACTCTTACTACAAATTTCCCACACAGTGCAGAGCTTTGCAGAGTTTTATGTGGGAAGGACTAATTGTGCCCCAGAGACCCAGGGAGATCTGGAGGAGAGAGGAGCTGGTAGACCTGGGGCTTCTGGGGGAAACAGCCATAGTCAGCTCTGATCCAGAGCCATTTACCAGGCAGAGGTCTTATGGTATTCTTGCTTTGGGGTGAATCCACAAAAATGATCTGTGCAAATATGTTTTGTTCAGTCTTGACACAAGCTCAATTTGGATTACCAACAACTTTAAGCTGATGATGCTCGGCAGATGACATTTGAAAACAATATCCCCCCCTTGACTTGGACATTGAAATCTTCCACAAACTCTGTCATACACTGTTTTTCCACTTGTCGACACATGCAAGACTTTTCTGGCAATATTGCTCACTCGTGGCAAATGCAATCATTTCTGAATTATGCACAGTTTGAATCTGATAGTTCATCTTTGGGGCTCCGAAGGATTTTTTTAAAAAATGCAGAATTGAAAAAAACAGTTTGCTCTCCTTGTTCATAAATTCAGATTATGATAGAATAACTTTTGAAATAAGGAAACCAGTGCAGACAAATTTCCTCATATTGATAAATAATTGAGATTAAAAACCCATGTAATCATACCTCTGATAAAGTGGACCCCTTAAAGGTGGCAGCCAGTAGATCAAGACAGAATCTGGACTCTGGTCTGTCACAATGGGGGCCAGAGGGGTGGAGACAGGTTGCCAGTCCATCAGCCAGTTCTGGTACACCAAGTCGAGATAACAGTGCATCCGGGCAACTTGGTTGGGAGTAAAATGGTTGGTGCAGTTGTCGTCTAGTGCAGTGCAATACAAAACAAAAAAACTTCATGGAAAAGGTTCAAACACTAGGCTCCATCTAACTTCAATTTTAATCAAAATTATTGAGAAGAGGAATGACTAAAACAAACAATTACATCATTCTGTTCTAAACCTATGACAGATAAAGTTAGAATAAAAGTAAAAGTAACTGGCTATTGCATCTAGTATAAAGTTTCATTACTCTAAGTGAGTACTCTGTTGTCTGAAATACTGTATCTTCCTGTTTTGTGAGAATAATTCTTACTTGAATTATTTATATTATTTTCCGGCAAGCATACAATTCTAACATTTTTTAAATCACCCAAATGGCATTTCACCAAATAGAAAGTAAAGTAACAACTTAACAGTATAAAGTACATGTAGGACTTGTGTGTGTCTGAGTACTGGACACAAGACAAGAGATAGCTTACCTATTCATTAGGTGCCTCACATCTCTACCATTTAAAACTTAACTAATTACATGGACTAAAGACTAATAACAGTTTGATATAACCATGAATTTTGTGTTTGTATTCCTAATACCTGTGTTACACAATAACGCACTGTTTTAAATTAGGCCGCAAAGGGTCCTCTCTCATCACTATGGTAATATTGGACCAAATCTATTTTACAATATACTTAACTAAATATTTGTAATGTAATTAATTTGTTCCATAGGTTTCTTCCTTTCCAGTGTCGCTGACAGTACGTCTGTTGTTTAGGAAAGTTAAAGATTCACTGCATTGACTGCACCTGTGTAACTCATGTAATTGCTATAAGGCGTGCCCTGGTATGTGGTGACACCACAGGTATCATTGACAGCTCCAGGATCATGGCAGGCTTTGAATTTGGGTGTTGGTGCAGTGTCAGCACACAGATCTCCTGTCTCCATGGATGGGGTGGTCTCCTGCGAGTGCACATGACAAAACGTCGACAGAGAAAATTCTATCAGGAAAAAAACAAGTGCACACTTACACAGACAGAAGCACAGAGACAAGTTCAACAGGTTCATGAAAGTGTTGAAATAAAGAAAGAGACTCTAGCACCTAAGGGAACATTTGGGATGAGGCAGTTTATGATGGAATTTTAAGACAAACCTCCCTACCATTTGATATGATTTACAATAGCATCATGAAAAAAAACACTGAACAGTCTTACTTGACAAGGATCATCACAGGAGTCCCGCTCGCTCACTCCCTTGAAAACATGGTATAGTCCCAAGATGTGGCCCATCTCATGGATCATGGTGTTTTGGTGCCCAACGGTACCAAAATAGGCTGGATTCAGCACCATACCCCCTGAGAACATACAATAACATTCACAATATGGCTCGAAACAATGAAACTACATATTGAAAAGCTAAAAAAGGTTTCAGGAGTACAACAGCTCCATTAATCCATTAATGCATTAAGAACTATTCAGCTCTGAATAGTATGTGACCCACAATGTAAATGACAGAGAAACCGAGCAGAGAAAAAAAGTCGATCAACCAAAACCATAAATGCATTTTTGTAAATTTTTGCTAAAGCACTCCCTCCAATGAAACATTTAAATTAGAAGTCTAATTCTCAACCCCAAAGAATGTAATTTCAATGTTGGCTATGGTTTGGGGGCTATGGTGAATTCTTACAAAAATTGTTTTTGAGTGGAGATTCAGGTTGTCTGCAGTCAAGAACAGACATGACAGTTATTGTTTTCTCATTAGAAATAGTACAGGTGAACAACGAAGTCATCCAAAACTAAAGACACTAAACAACAGGGCCTCCGTAGATGTCTTGTCCTTAAATAGGCACAGATGCCAAAGCAATGGAAATAAATGAGTTCAGGGACGCTTTCAGTGAAGAACTATCCTGTGCCCAGAGTGTAATTATACAGTATATATAATAGACATGTTTTGGCAAAGCATTTCATGTCCCCTTTCCCATCGACTAAGTGAAAAAATATTTGAATAAATAAGTAAGTGGGTAAATAAGTAGGGGAAAAGTGGGTTAAATGTAAAATACATTTTTGCATTACTTTTCTTTTCAAAAAAAAAAAATGTTAGTCTTTTTCATCTGAATAATATGAATGCAAACATAAGCTTTGGAATAAAAGTGACATGTTTTACACATAAATATCTTTATAAAGACAGCTGAAATAAATTTGTGCCACCAAATTCAATTTGTTTAGCAAAACCACAGAAGACAGTTAATCTGTATGTTTATAATTCTTCAATCATCAATTTAGTCTTTAATAGTGAAAGCCAAGATGAGGAGATGAAGCCTGTGTGAGCAGTCAGAGGAATAGATAATTCATCCATCCATCCATTTTGTACCACTTATCCTGTTATGGGTCGCGAGGGGGGCTGGAGCCTATCTCAGCATTTTCGGGTGAAGGCGGTGTCACCCTGGACAAGTCGCCAGTTAATCGCAGGGCTGACATATAGAGACAAACAAACATCCACACTCACATTCCCACCTACGGGCAATTTCGAGTGACCAATTAACCTAACCCCCAGTTTGTATGTTTTTGGACTGTGGGAGGAAGCCGGAGAGAACCCACGCAGGCACAGGGAGAACATGCAAACTCCACACAGAAATGCCCTGTCCCGGGTATCGAACCCAGGACCTTCTTGCTGTGCGGCGACAGCGCTAACCACTGCAGAAATCGAAATGGGAAACTGACAGCAATATAATCTTACAGGCCTTAAGTACTAAAATGTGAAATCCATCCTGTAAATTGAGGCAGACATAACAGAGAGGGAGAAGAATGCAGCTGAAGGCTCAATAAAAGTCCAAGTATTCATACAGGGGAAAAGACAGTCTGAAAATGCAATTAGCTGATCATAATCAGGTTTGTGTGTGTATTATATAAGTAATTGGTGCCCGAAATACACAGAAAAGCTTTGTGTCTGAATGAAGAAAGAAGAAACAGAGACAGACCGAGAACATCACAATTGAAGGCTTAAGAGAGAATTTGATCTTTTGGGCTTTAAAACTCCATAAAATATGTGTTTTGACTCCAATATGGAGTTTGGTTGCTAGGAACATTTAGCTCACCAAAGATATACAATGCAATGGCATTGGGCAAGTCAAAAGGTTGAAAATGATAGCTTTTTGCCACTCACTACACTTCCATCCCTCAAATGTTACTACAAGTGTCCAATAACATGGAGTAGATTAAACTTCATTAAACATATGATATTTTTTGACTTAATAATTCTAAGAAATACTGTATAAAACAAATGTTTGAACAGACTGTGTTTTCCCAACCTTTCTCCTCTTACTGTTTCTGACAGTGCACCTGAGACACTACCATTCAATTGTCAAAGGGCCCCTGTTTACGTATTTTTTACCATGCTGTGGTAATCTGATAAATAATCAGACATTAGTTCACTATAAGCCTTAGCATTGGCCATTTCGAAACAACAATCTGTAAGTAGCTAAATACTAGCAAAATCTTTTCCCAGAGAGACAGGTTTTTATGGCCATTTGTTTTATTTTCTTTGGTTGAATATTTAAAAAAAGGACTTGCCCTTTGTGTTTTAAATGCACTTCTGATTAAAATGAAATAAATGAATAAATGCAATCCTTGAAGAGTTTGTCTGTTTTACTATCTGATGTTATAAAAGATTGCTGCTTCTTATTACTCTCATTGCTCACAATAGCCATTGCATGTGTATCAAGGTGCGACAGAGAGAACATAAGCTTACTAAATATAGTATTTGCTCATTTGTTTTGTCATTCATTTCCATTGTAGCTCATAAAGACACCCATGTGAAAATGGGTATATGTGACCAACAGAGAGAATTGATTGCCTGTACATGGTTCGCTTTATGTTTCAGGCTTATCATGAGTGCAACAGCGTGGTGGGGAAAAATGTCAGAGAAAACGTCTTGGATACCCTTGACTGTTTCTCCCCATGCCTGATGGACCAGGAAGGAAGAGGAAGGCACCAACAGTCAACTTTTACAGAGAGTTTTTACACCAAACAGAGATGAGTTAATTTGTCTGTACTTTTCTTACTCTCTCACTCCTTTCTTATCTCTTTTCTTCATCCTTTTTTTCATGGGTAAAGCCAGAAACTGCTTCTGTGAATTCAGTGGTGCAGCAACCAAACGCATATGCTAAATCAACCATGCAGTGAGCAAATGCATGTGTTCAATTTATGGTGCAGTTTGTAAGCCAACTGACGGCACAGTAACCAAACACATGCAACTGACCATTCAGCTAACAAAACAACCTGCAAAATCAACAGGACTGCCAGTGTGAGACACAGGAGGAGCCATCAGAAGTAGAGAGGAAAAAGACCCAGCCAATACATCTTTGGCTGAAATCAACTGATCCCAGCCTCCACACTGAAAACGTTAACTGTGTTGATATGGCCAAGGTTCCCCATCAGGAGGAAGCAGACAGTTTTGACTTTTAAATGTTAAATTGTGAGACATCCAAATAAGGGCATAGGGGTAACGGCAGCTGAAAATACTCACATGGCACCTGAGGAAGCTTTGACACCAGAAGAGCCACTGCAGCAGTCTTTTGTCACTGATGTGTTGCCTCAACAAGAAATGTTCCCAACTCAGACAGTTGTGACTGCTGTGGAAGATAACAGAGTAGACGATCTCTGTCGGGAGACAATTCTGTATTGCCTGCAGACTTGAACTGTGAAATGGTACAGACTGCTAAATCTGGAAAGTCTATGGAGCCAGAAGAACCACAGGTAACCATGGCTCCAAGGAATGACAGCCTGACATTTCAACTGAGCATCCCCAGCCTGACACCACATTAGAAAGCACATATTGCTGTGATACCTGATACCAGACCAGATATCAAAGTGCAAAGCCTCCCATTGTTTAAGGACTCTGAAGAAGAACTGTCTGCATGAAACACCTGCTGACTAACCTCATCCTCCAGAAAGAACCCGGCACAACCCCACAGCAAGCTACAACAGTCAGAAATCCAGCAGAGACTTTCTTTCAGCAGACAGGGGTAAAGATGATTGACATCAATAAGCTCAACTTCAAGGAAGGTTAAGATGCAGAGGATGTCAGACTGAAATAGACTGAGGTAGAGGATCTCAAAGGAATCAAATCAGCAAAATCAGGCTTTTATGCTAAGTTTCTCATGAAGATGAATATCAGGATCAAGACTCGCCTACAGGAACTAATCGTCAGAAAGAAGGGAGGAAGAGAGACTCTCATTTATGTTACAAAGAAGGAGGAAGCTCTTGCAACAAGATAAAAGGATCAGAAGGAAGTAGAGCTTTCTTTGACCCAGTAAACGGAAGATACCTGCAGACTGGTGCCTGTGGCTCAGTCACAGGAGAATTTAAAAAGGATACACTCTAGTGCAGGGGTGGGCAAACTTTTTGGCTCAGGGGCCACATTGACTTTTAAAATTTGACAGACGGGCCGGGCCAGCAATAGATGCATACATATCGAACATAAACATAAAAAAGGCATTACAGTGTTAATACTTACATTCACTTTTAGTGGGAACATTGTTGTTGATCACCCTTTTTTGCCAGTACATCGAAGTCTAGTGTTAGATTCGTTGTGGCAATTCTCAAAACAGATCTGAGGTGTTCATCACTCAACTGGGATCTGTGGGGTGTTTTGTTGGTGTTCCTCACACTAAAAGTCTGTTCACACACATACATAGAGCCAAACAACACCAGCATCCTCTGTGCCATCTTCTGGATGTTTGGAAATTTGGCTGCACTTAATGAAGCATAAAACTCATCCAGTTTAAAAGAGTTGAACTTCTCCTTTAAGACGGTGTCACATTGGAGATCAATCAGTTCCAAATGCAAGTCCTGTGGCGCCATTTCAGGGTCTTGTGTGAAAGGACATGACCCCAGCTGAAGTGACTTGTCAATTTTTCCCAAATCAGAGAACCGAAGGCAGAATTCTCCATGCAGATCGTGTAGTGATTTCCTATATTTTTTCACATGTTGAGGGGCCTCTTTCAGTAGCCAGTGTGGGGAAATGAGCGAATGACTTGTTTGACATTTGCTTTGAGAATAAAGCTAGCTTGGTTTAGAAGGCTCTGACGTTGGTGTACATTCCATGTACAAACTGGTCTTTCCCTTGTAGCTTCACGTTCAGCTCATTCATGTGTGTCAGTATGTCCATAGCAAAAGCTAAATCCCAAAGCTAATCTGTGTCACTCAGGTCAAGAAAATCGTCAGCTTTTCAAGTAGCTCCAAAAATGAGATAATTTCCTGTTTGAGCTCCCACACTCGTTGACATACTTTCCCCAAACTTAACCAGCGGACATTGGAGTGGTAAAGCAAGTCCTGGTGATCAGCGTCAGTTTCTTCAAGAAACTTAATAAACTGACGATGCTTAAGTCCCCTCGCTCGAATTAAGTTAACCAGTTTTACAACTGGCTTCACTACCTGGTCAAGCTGCAATACGGATTTACACAGTGTTTCCTGGTGGATTATGCAGTGTAAGAAAATTACCTCCTGCTCAGGGTTGTCCTCTTTCACCCTCTCCTGGATTCTTTTGAGCAACCCGACGTTTTTTCCAGTAAGATTTGGCGAGCGTACTCCAAGGTAGCTTGTGCCTTTTGATGACCCCCGACACACTGTCATACAAGTCCTCTCCCCGCGTTTTCCCCTTCAGGGATTCCATGGCCAAAAACTCCTCCGTTATCTCAAAATTGTCATTAATCCCTCTGATAAAAATTAAAAGCTAAGCGGTGTAATTTATGTCATTACTTTCGTCCAGTGCCAAGGAATATAATGTAAATGACCCCGCTTTTTTGTTTATCTTGCTAGCTAAGTCTTCGTCAATTAGCTCAACGCGGCGACCCACTGTTCTGCGTGATAAGCTGTTTTTCAAATTTGTTTTTGCTCTCAGTACAAACGATACCTGCTGTCTCTACCATGCACTCTTTGAGAAACTCCCCTTCGGAAAAAGGCTTGCTGGTCTTTGCTAATTTGAATACCAGCAAATAACTTGCCTTCGTGCTTGATTCTTGGATGGCAGTTTGTCGGATAAGGGTTTTGCTGAGCGGTTAGCCGTCCGTTCTTGCGTTGACTGGTAGCGTAATTAGCATGCTTGGTGGAAAAGTGACGGCTGATGTTGTATTCCTTTAAAACCGCAATGTTTTCTTGGCAAATAAGACATACAGCCTTTGACCGGACTTCAGCGAAAAAGTATTTAGTTTTCCATTCCTTATTAAATACTCGGCACTCACTGTCGACTTTTCTTTTCTTTGGCCCGCTCGTTGCTGCAGATGGGTTCAGAGCAGTAGCAGAGTAATAACAGAGATTAGCCCGGGCTCAGCAAAATCAAGTCAATGTATCACTGCGCCTAATGCGCCACCTGGTGGAACGCCGGGCATTACAGGACAAAGTCAAATGAATGCAGTCATAATTATGATATGATTTGATTTGGGCAATTCTGTACCAATCTTCGGCGGGCCGGATTAAAAAGACCGATGGAACGGATGTGGCCCGCGGGCAGTAGTTTTCCCATCCCTGCTCTAGTGGGAAGAGGAGAAGTCCTTTCTCCTGCAACATGTAGAGGAGTAATAAGAGGGCCTCCCACCAGGAGACGACCGGCGACAACTTGAGGGATGGAACTGTCAATCTCCATGAAAAGGTTATCAAAGATCGATAAGAAACACAAAAAGCTCTGCTGTGCTCTTAAACATCTTCAGACAGACCTCTTCCAACTCATTAACACTGCCTCTGATCCTTAACCCTCACCTTTACCTCATCCCACCCACTCTCCTGTGACACTGAAGTCACTGATAGTAGGCTTCCATCAAAATGAATCGCAAGTAAAACAAATAAATTAATTTAAACAAATTAAACAATAAATTGTATTGAATTATTATTGATCTAAAAATGTTCATTACATTTAACAGTTGACAAACTGAATGTGAATGAATGAATTAAACATAATCCAACAGAAAATGAGATTACTGAGACCATGGTAAGAGGTTTCCTCTTGCCCCTCACCAACAGAATAAAACATGTGACAAGTTGCACTGTGTATCTCACATGCCTTTCTCCACATACTGTAAGTTGAATGAACTTCCTATTTGCTACATGACAACATTTTAAGAACATACAGAAGTATTGATGTAGTATTATATCTAAGTACACATGGATGATGACTAAAACTTGAATTACTGAAAATCAGTGTTTGGATTTCAACTGGTTCTTTTGAAATGTTTGGAAGTTATCACACTATTGACATATATGATCCCAGTCAAGAATATTAGATTGTACTAGAAACATAGTTCAGAGAGGCAGAGCTGCATCACACAGTTCAACAACAATCACCTGAAGCGCAATATTAACAAAGCCCGTGAGCTAGTGGTGGACTACTTCTGTGTTTATTAGAATTTTCAAAAAAATGCAGATTCAAGGGTCTTTCAAGTGTCACATGCTTGGCCAATAACATTGATTCTAACAGAACATAATAAAATATCATATGATCGAAGAACAAGGTACAAACTCTTAAATAAGGACGGTTCCCACAACTGTTGAACTCTGCATTGAACTCCACAAGATCTGTGCAGTCAGCAAAGTTTGAGGGTGAGCACCCAAGATAAGTCTCACCAGTTCAATATTTGACCAAATGCTCCTGAGGTATGGTGTGACTTATGGCCTGAAACATGTGTCTGGGATGCATTTCTAATGTCATATTAAAGTAAAGCTTGGAGCTTATAATTATTTTCATCATATTAGACATTGGTGGGAATGTTTAAGGTCACAGTGGCCTGAATCTTTGAACAAAAAATATAAAATCGATTCATCCCGGAGCTCAAGTGGAAGCTCATCCTAGATTTAATGAATTTCCAAGTTGTTTCTATAGTATCTCATTTACAAGAGTAAGATTAACGGACATCAAAAAGGCAACGACAACAGCTAATACTGGTGCTGATTCATAAAAGGACAAGCTCTCTAATTATGTTTGCAATGCTTCCATTGGAGCCACATCTACCTCCTGTGTCTCCTCCTTTAGAGTCCACTACATAAAGTACTTTGTACCCGAATATAATAAAGAAAAAATGCACAAATAAATAAAGATCACGTGGGCAAGGGGGGGTAACAATAGCGTAGGGCCCAGCACTACCATTTATTTGTTTTGTTACTGTTGGGATGATTAAACTTATTAAACTTAAGGGCCTAATGATTTGAAGGGGAAAGAGGAAATCTGGCGGGAAAATCTCTGCCAGCTCCAGTTGCTCACACCATCTCGTTTTTATATCAGCAAAGATTGCTACAGTAGGTGGAGGGAAAAGTAAAAGATAAAATGGCTGAAATAGTACGAAAAAGGACACACAGACAAGAAGGACGACAGGAAGTAATGAAAATGAAGAAACTGGGATAATGGTATACAGACTATCAGAGCTACAAAAGTGACCTACAGAGAGGAACAAAGATCTGAAACGTATGACACAATACATAGGTTGGTGTAATTGTACTTACCCTGGTGGGTTAGAGCCTCCTTTGCCCAAGGCCATGTTGCAGCACCTGCCAGCTCTTCCCGCATCGAGTTGCTGGCAAAGAAAACATTGAGTGTGTCAGCGCCGCTCAGGTGTAGCTCCTCTTTCAGCTCTTTCACACTCATATAGGCCCTGCAGACATGGAAAAAAAACAATAATAATGTATTTGAAAACATTTTAATAGGACTTTTTTCCATCAAGATGGTGGGCTAATTAGAAAGTGTGAATTTCCTAAGCAGATGAATATGTGGTTAGTTTTCCTGTTCTGAAAACGACTATGACCGTATACACTAGCTATACTAGTGCATCTCACTGCAGCAAAAAGTAGAATATTGTGGAAATTACTTTTGAATTTCATTCCAAAAGTTAAACTCTCAAATATTCTGTATTCATTACACATGAATTGAAATTGATGGATAATATTTTTGGTTTGCGAATCTGCAGACCATAAAATAAAGGAGCATCCACATAAAGAATTTCAAGGTCAGCCTTTTGTTTGTAAAATAAAATGAGCTACATATGCTATTGTATAGTCATAAGGCAAAGCGTAACTTTATGCTAAAGGTTTTTAATGGTTATGTTATGTATAATCTACATAATGTATTTTCCATATACAAAGTCCTATCTAATAGCCCTATTGGTCTATATTGCAACAAACACTAATAGACCAAATCAACAGCCCAATTGTCCAAAACATGTCCCATTAAAGAAATACATTTTTATCTATTTTTACATACTGTTGTAGGAGTTAGTTCTGTGTTGGTTCAGAATTTATTTATTCTAGCTTAGTAGCAGCAGGAGCGAAAACTGTTAGCAAGAGTAGTTTTCTCAGAAAAAGGGAACAGAAGCAGAAAAATGAATAATGCACACTTGCTGACAAGCGAGCTATATTCACCAATGTGTCCAAAAGGTACAGCAACTTTTTTCTTCAGAGCTTGGAGACCAACTAGCTGGTCAGTACCACTTAGACTTCCACTGAAACCAAATGTCCCATCAGCCTTGGTCCACCCTCACTCTGATGAAACTTATCAGACCTCTTCTCAGGACGCTGTAAAACTACAGAACTACTTCACAGCAGACATATTGATATGAAATCAAAGGTTAATACAGGTTTTATTAATAAGATTCAGGGTTCGAGGTTCTGTTCCATTTAGTGTGGCAGAGCCTCTCCAGTGAGGCAACAAGCATTAGAAGCAGCACCTTCACTCTATTCAACCTGAATAGATCTGAACCTCAATTATCAGCTTTGGGAACACCTGTGTTTCATCTCAGATTTCTCGCCAAATGGCTGAAAACCTTCTACATCCACCTACCACAGCAGCCCAGCCGCCCATTTTGCACATGCAACAGCCGAGCCATCTATGTTACAAATCAAATCAGTTAAATATTGATACGACTGTTTGATGAAAAAAGTCAATCATGAGAGTATGTGCATCTCCCACTACTGAGGTCATTTACAACTTTGTGAATTCTTGTTTACTTTCATTTGATACCTTCTCAAACCGGGTGATCAAGTTCAGCTGTGAGACTAACCTTTGGTACAATCTCTAAGCCATGCTTTAATCTTAACCTCAAGTTTAGCTTCAGGCCTGGATTTATTCATATCATTTACTATTACTTAGCCATGCTGCAATCTTAAATGGTTTGAAAGTGTTTGCTTTATTTAATTTAAGTATAATTTTAAAAATTTGCTCCGTCAAAAAAATACATTTTAACTTTGGCCCATTGCTGCTTACGAATGGTCCAACAGCCTCAAGGTTGGACAGGTGAGCTTGTAACGGCACAATCTAAGATTTCAGTTAGGATCTAAATGGATGAAATCTGTAAAGCAATAATCCACATGCTCCCATACAAACATGCCGATGTACCATTAAGGCACCTCTTAATTGGTCCAAAGGTGTTGCTAGCTCTGTCCCCATGTGAAAATGTGTCTATTTTAAATATTATTGTTGAAAATGTAGTCACTTTGAATCCTCAAGAATCAGCAGCCAAACATTTTAAGATATTCTTTTATACTATATACTATACTGTGCACTTAACTGGCCTCCCTAAGTTTTTACGTGATGAAATAAAGTAAATACAAAGCAGGTACAATCCAAGCAGTTCTTCTGACGGTCTTGATGAATACAGTGCTAGGAGTAAGTAACTTGGACCACGTGTCACAGTGGAATGGGACTGTTCTTATGATTGCTGTCCAGGATTCATCAACCAAAAAGCGGCCCCCATTGCCACATCACTCCCTCTCTACCCTTGCATCTCTATCTTTTCCATTGCTATTCCCTTTACTCTGCTGTAATGCCAGATTCTGCAGCAGTAGTCTACTACTGCAGTCTGCTAGTCTACTACTATGTGCTGTATGTATCTGAATGCCTGGCTAAAATCTCAGACATATGGTTGAGGGGAGTTATAAAAACACAGATCCAAAACATAAAAACGTCTCTGTGCTCCACAGGTGCCAGAGAAATGTCATCCTGACATCGATTCTCTATGACACACATACACATCAGCTTGTTCAACAAATTGGAGTCAGGACCTTTCCAGTAGAACTCTTCTGTTAGGACCAGACAAACCAAACTGACATTAAGATGAAGCCAAGATGAAGAGACCCCCGTTTGTTCTACCTCACATCGTGTACACTGGAGGAAGAGAGTTGCACTGGGGCACCTTGCAAAGGCATCAGCAAACTGACAACTAGTTTACTTATTACTCTAGCTCACTCCCGTGCTCAAGATTGCTGATTAAAAATGTCACTGATGTTGTCAGCCCTTGGCCTTATTGTGGAATAAGAAAGGAAGAGGCAGAGTAAAGAAAAAAAAAAATACTAATAAGGAGAAACCACACTAAATGGTTGAAATCATGGATTGTAAAGCAGCAGGCTCAAGGAGCACTGCTTTTCTGTCACTTCCACAGCCAATTAGAGTGATCTGTCTCGTTGCCCAACCTCAGCTGAAAAGAGGCCAATGAGGAAAGATGATGCAGTTGGTGTGGGACACACCAAAAGTGCTAGACTGACAGAAACTAACAGACGTTCCCGACGGTCAGTTGTTGGTCATCCTCAGTTGAGGGCCCGGGGCTTATTGACAAGCACTGTAGCAAGATTTACTACACAGAAGTACATACAAACCATGACATTTGAAGTGTGCTTCCAAAATTTATACTGGAGGCTCTATCTATAAAAGTTTCTCATGCAATCTGCACAAATATTACATTTAAGTGTGCTCATCAACCTAAACATATTAAACTGAGCTCTTTAGCATTTAATACACTTCAACAGATACCTTTTATTAAGGTAATAACAGTTATAACATGCTCTATTTTTTTTTACTTGTTCTTTAGACTCGTCAATGCAATAACTTTTAACTAAAGCTGCAATAAAGCGCATAGCATTTTTATATAACTGAGGCCAAAGAACCAGGCCCCTGTTTGTGTAAAATAACCGAGCAGAGTGCTGTGTGCTGTCCAGCTTTTTTCGTTAGTGTCCATCTCCTCTCTGCAGGGTAGAGAGCTCCAGCTGAGATGGGGGGAACATCTGACCATAACAACCAAGGCTAATTTTTTCTGCTTGCCTCGCAGCATCTACCCTACCGAGCTCACAACAGGAAAACATAAATTAACATTGACTCATCACAGACTAGAAGAACGTCCTGCAAGTGGCGGAGCAATGAGACCAAATACATGAAAAGTTTAATCTGTGTCATCCAAGGACAGCCAAACATTCCCTTTTTTTTCTTTTTCAGCCTTGACCTGCTTCAGATTAACGGATCTGCACAAAGTCAGACCTGGAAACTACACAGTACAACTACAGTCTACTACTGTTGGTCTTTTGGAGCTGTCTAGTTTTTACTAATCTTCTTCTGTTGAAGAATTGACTCAGTTAGAAGTAAAGTGCCTTGTACAGGGGAACTTGTTCGTTGGTAAAGAAAGAAAAGAAGACACATCAAAGTGTAGCAGCAAGTTATTGAGCAGTTAATTAAAAGTCAAATCAAACAACAATTAAAGATACTATAGTCATGCATGTCTCTTAGAACTCCCTTTCTTATTTTTTCAGGACAAGAATAAATGTAACATTATAGAATTATTGTGCTCAACCATATTATTTCATGGATGAAAGAGTAAATGCACTACACACTACAGTGTCATAGATAAATCTGTCATAATTGAATTCAACATGTGTATTATAGATGGACAGTGCAGTACAAAAAGCCAAAATACCCTGGAGCATTACAGCAAGAGGCTACGCGTCAGTAATCAAGTGGTGGAGCTGCGATTTCGACTTCCTGCCCAAACAACATCCAACTTAGTAACAAGCAGGTTTCAGGTTTATATTAATGTTGACACTGCTGTTTATATACATCTTTTTTATTGTTACCTTGTGTATTATTTCTTAAAGTGAATAAAAGTAATAATAATATATTTTTTTCAAAAAGCAGGGATTACCTGTGAATCGTGAAGTTTCTCACCCTGTTTTTAGTGCATTTGGCTGTAACACAACTATGAGGTAACGTCCCAGAAAATCACCGATGTAGCAGCACAGCTGGAGAAATATCAGCAGTCCATCATAAAAGTATATGATCTTGTGACTTATTTGAATTTAATCTGGTGTAGAATGGACTGTGAAATACTATGGAATAGTATTTGAGACATGACTGAAAATATATATATTTAACGTAAAACGCCACCTTGTGGCCAATCCTGAAGAAGACAATGCTGAATATCCAATCAGTTTCAGATTTCATGGACATCTGTGGGTGTGCAAAAAATAAAGATCCCGTCTCAAATAGTTTTTGTACTATCGTGCTGACAAAGGATCTGTGGCAGTGCCGCGATTCTATAATATTCCTGATTGTCAGGGATATAGTAAAACACTAAACGCCTGAACATGCACCATATATAATACATGACATGCTTGATTGTGAAGTCTCATTCCCAGGTCACCGACACTATGGATTTTTCTGGTCGTTGGAAACCGAGGTTAGGATAAATGTCCTTATGACCTATTGTAGGGTGGATTCTTATTACATTTCATATTCACAACCATGACTATACTTTGATTTTAAATGATTTGTCTTGGAATAATTCAAAAGTATTGATATCAGGCAAGTTAAAAAGCAGAGTGATTAGTATTCAGTACTGACTACATTTCAAAGCAGCTTGACCCAACTCTGCCTGTTGTGTTTGCCTTACCTTACTTACAAGACATTTTTTGAACAACTTTGTGTGTCAAACAAGTGTTTGACACTATTTTACTACTTCTACTACTACCTCTATTTTGAATTTATTTAACTCAAAAAAGAATCAATACATATACAGTATATGTTGTCAATAAGAAGTATTTGTAAGTGCTGTTTACCATAAAGACGACATTTGAATGAACGTACAAAGTTGAAATAAGAAAAACAAATCCTATAAATCGGAAAAGAAGAGTCAATTTCACCACAGTGTAAATCTAAAAAGAAACAGCAACTCTGGTACTTTGAACAGCATTTATACATTTTGTAAAGCCGTCGCACTCTGCCGACTCCAGACATCAAGCGCTAAATCTGTCGTTTTGAAAAACAGCTCCAGTTACCCTGTTCTGTTTCCCAGTGGCCCAGTGTAAATCTTGTGGTTACAATTTGGATTAACAATCGAGTCGTTAAGAACCTGGGCCGACGACTTCATGGCGAGACTTCATGCAAGCTATTTGGAACTCTGCATGAGGCTGTCTGTCAGAACAAATGGAAGGCAGCAGGCTGCGGCTCAACTTGTTTGGTAAAAATAAGTGTGTACTTTGGCCTCTTAACCTACAATCCCCACTTCACAGAGCTCTCTCCAAAACCACTGGGGAAAGTGAGAGTACCAATTTGTGCATGCAGCATGTTGAGCTGTTCGTTGTACATCCCTGCTGAAGCACTGCCGTGTCTGCCCCCTCACAGGGAGAAATATTAGCGGCCATTCATGCACACAGACTTCTTGGCTCAGGAAAAAACATGCTGTGACTGACTTAAATATGCATCCCACTGTTGCTTTCTCTGTAGTTTCTCTTCAGCTATGTAGCCTTTTACATTTTTCTCATCTTTGCTTATAAATAAACTAGAGGTTAACTAAGTCTATTTTCAAAGGTCAACATTATAACTAGATCTCTAGCAGGAAAAAACAGCTGATATCAATTCAACACATAACCCCAGAAAAACAAAATCAAAGTTAAAGCAATAAATACCTATTAGTCTGAAACTGAAAATCCAACTCACAGTATTAAAAGGTACCCCCCCCAAACGTGTTCTAAAGTACATAAAATATTGCGCTGTGACTCATATTTCACTTGATTGAACATGATTTTTCCATCCTAAAATCTTTTCTTAAAAAAATCCCTGAAAAGAGACACAAAGCACATCTATTCTTTCTCTGTCGTAGAAAAAATCTGGATATCACAGTCCTTGCACCCCGCCCAACAACCACTTTTAGTGCTAGAGTGACCGACAAAAGATCAGTGTGCATCAAGATGGCTCATGATAGAAACATGGGAGAGATTCATCTTTCATGTCACATGTTTGAGCCTCAGTTAAAACCAGGTTTTGTGGGGACATCCTTGGAATATACCCCTTCATTACAGAAACAGATAGAAGTCAGTGTAGTCAATGTAGTCCAGGTCACACATTTTAGGGGACATTTTTTAATTGGAGGGTGTCTTAATAAATATGGAACTGAATAAAGCCAACCCTAAACAAACTAGATGGAATGATTTTTATTTCTTTAGCTGCTATTGTGCCTCAAATTCAGTAATTAAAAGCTGCAATTAAAGGCTTCACTACCGCCAATCAGGCCCTTATTACTCTGTCCACATCAGACAACCATGTACTGACACAAGACCCTGAAGTTGATACTCTCATATTGTAATTCCACCTTTGATAGTGTACTTTAGAAAAGCAGTGTTGAGAGTAAGTGACTGACTTTTGACTGGCTTTCTGTTAACCTCACCTGTCAGGAGACTCAGGATCGAAGCAGGTTTTCAGGACGTTAGTGACCTCTGGGTCGCAGCAATCTCCGTCATCGTAGTCAAAGTGTATACTGTTGCACTCCATGTTACAAACTCCATCCTGTCTCTGCCAGTTGTAGCAGGGCCCCAGTCTAAGGCAGTCCCCTCCATCGTGGCCTGTCCTCGGGTGGTCACACTCAGGGTCACAATGGCGGTTCCCAATCTTGCCAATTCGACAGTTGCTGAGGATAAACTGCTGTCGGAGGCTGGTGTTTTTCACAGTGTGCATGCTCAGATCAAGGGTGATGTTGTACGGGCGTAAGGCCTCAGTTAGAGCCTGGTGCTGGAGCAAGATTTGAGATTGAGAGACGGTGGGGTTTCCACCATTGTCATTTGAAAGGTTGACGATACGGTAACGAACACGTTTGGGGGCACGGAGCTGCCAGTTGTTGTTGTAGCCGGAGATTATGTCGATGTTGTCGCATGGTGTCAGGCCGCAGGGTGGCGGCAGGAAAGGGGAGATGACCTCTTGCTCCGGGACAGGAGTGGTGATGATGTTTGGAAGGAAGCCATCTTTGCTTGGAGACCAAAATTGCTCCACCTCAAAGTTAAAAGCAAAATCCACAAAAAATTAATTAACTTCTACAGTATTTCCAATACAATGTCATGTAATAGTTAAATAAGTCATTTTTATAGCTGACCAAATATGAAAGAAATTCCTTCAAAGACTGAACAACTGAAACTGTTATGGTATTTACTTTAGTGAAGTTTGCCCACATTGCCAAGACTGGCTTGGTTTTGTTCATTTGAAGTGGGTGCTTCAACAGGTCCTCATGTGAGCGCTCATAGTCCCACAAGACCACACCCCCTATGTAGCCCTTGAAGCTGTGCCCCTGATCTGATTGGTTGCTGCCCAGGAAGAAGTTTCTGCACGTCTTCATGAAGGGACTGTAGAGATTCCCAGACTGGAGACTGCTCTCTCCAACCTGCAAGGAAAGGCAGAGGTAGAACCACGTCATCCTATTTCACTATGTTACAAACACAATAAATGATTGATGGGCTATTCTATGCATTTCCTGCCTGTTCCCCGACAAGTGCTTTATTAATAAATTATTGAGGATGTACCAGTGGGAAACTAGTATAGACTCTCATTCTGTCCTATGTCTGCAAAATGTTATAAGGAAAGGAGCAGAATCACACAATTTTTTTTCATATTGCCTCTATACACCACCACAATGTATTTGAAATAAAACAATCAAGATGTGATCAAAGTGCAGACTTTCAGCTTTAATTTAAGCAGTTTCAAAAAAATAAGCCATTTACCATTTAGGAGTTACAGCCATTTCAAGAGTACCTCCATTTCCAGGGGTCCAAAAGTATTTGGACAAACTAACATAACTTTTCATGTAACCGTAGTTTTTAGTACTTAGATAAAAATCCTTTGCAGGCAGTGACTGCCTGAATTTTGGATCCCATGGACATCACCAAATGCATGAAAATTTCCTCCCTGGAGATACTTTGTCAGGCCTTAACTGCAGCTAGCTTCCAGTTGTTGCTTGTTTGTGGGTCTTTCTGCCTTCAGTAACTGAGGCTGCTCGGTTGGGTTGAGATCAAGTGACTGATTGGGTCATTGAAGAATATTTAATTTCTTTGCCTTTAAAATGTCTTGAGTTGCTTTCACAGCATGTGTAAGGTCATTATCCATCTGCAGTGTGAAACGCCGTCCTATCAGTTTTGTGGCATTTGGGGGAAAGTGAGCACAGAACATAGCACTATACCCCTCATAATACGTCTTGTTTCTTCTATCAGCAATCACATCATCAATAGGTGAGCAATGACACTGCTCCATTTGTATCCACAACCATGCCATAACGTTGCTTCCACCATGTTTGACTGATACAATTCAGATCACGAGCTGTTTCTTTCCTCCTCCATACTTTCCTCTTCCCATTATTGTGGGACAACTTTATCTTGGTTTCATCTATCCAAAGAATCCAATTTCAGAACTTGGGAGGCTTTTTTAGATGTTTTCAGGCAAAGTCTAATCGGACCTTATTGTTCTTGACCATAACAAGTGGTTTGCACCTTGCTGTAAACCCTCTGTGCTTACATTCATGAAGCCATCTCTTGATTGTAAACTTGGATAATGATAGGCATACCCTCTCCAGAGAATTCTTGACTTGTATGCATGTTGTGAAGGGGTTTTGCTTCACCAAGGAAAGGATTCTGTAATCATCAACTTAAGTTGTATTCCGTGGTCTTCCAGGCCTTTTGATGTTGTTGAACTCACCAGTGCATTCTTTCTTTTTAGGAATGTATCAAGTTGTTGATTTGGCCACTCCTAAAGTTTTTACTATCTTTCTGATAGATTTATTTTGTTTTTACAGCCTAATGATGGCCTCCTTCACTTGCTTTGACATCTCATTGGACTTCATATTGATGGCTCCAGTCAAACAGTTGCCAATTGCCAATTCAACATCTAAAATCAAGTCCAGAACTTTCATTTGCTCTATTTGTCTTGAAGTAACAAGGGAACTGACCACACCTGGCCAAGAAACTGCTTGTCAGTCAATTGTCCAAATACTTTTGAGCCCCTGAAAATGAAGATACTCTGGATAAAATGGCTGTAATTCCTAATCAGTGAATCCCAGTTTTTTGTGAAACCTCTTAAATTAAAGCTGAAATTCCGCACTTCGATCACATCTAGATCGTTTTATCTCAAATTCATTGTATTGGTGTATAGAGGCAAAAAGATGAAAACTATCATTGTCCAAATACTTCTGGACCCAACTGTAACCATTAAAGATCATTCTTGACTTTAGTTTACCAAAATAATCCCAACTCTTTCTCCGCTGCAGCTGTAGCTATCTCTAGTTGTAATTAAAATAAATCTGCTGACATAAAATACATTTAAACATGATATATGATATTGGTGAAAAATCAAGAAAAAGCTTGAAAGTCGACCTTGAGTAAAGATGTTCTGATATCCAGTACTGAGTTTTTATGGAAACAAAATATAGGTGGTTTCTGATACATTTAAATCTTTTGGGTCATGCGTCACATTCACATTCACATTTCGCAATTTTCTCACTCTTTTTTTTTTAAATCCGATCCAAGACAAATTATTAAGTGTCCTTTTATTTTTTCTCACTAAACTAAAAGGACGTAATTCTGTAATTCTTCTTGTCTTTTCTCTAAAAAGCTAAAGAATATCTTTCTATTTGTGAGGTAGGGAAGTTATAAACTTTACAAACTGCAAAACAATGCACATTTCTTTCTCTTTGTTAATGACCAAAAAAAACCACCTTCTGTCTTTAAGCTGGGGTTTGTAACTTCTGAGAATCAAGCATGAGACTTTTATGGAAGTGACCCCGCCCCCCCACTTTCCTTCCTGATTCTGCTCTGTAGCTCTGGCCCACCGTTTTAGACATTCTTCCACTTTCTGGTCCTATTACCGCAGTCGAAACCACTTTCCGTCTGCCACCTTTCCCTCATTGAAAAACCATTAAACAAAGTCACATTACATAGCGCCTGCAGCATTACAACTCATTCAATATCGCCACCAGCTCCACCAGCCTCGCAAATATCGGGATTTTGAACCAACTAGCAATATATCGTTACATCCCAGATTCACAACAAAAATAAAGCTGACTTTTCATGCAGCCCAAATATTTACAAAGTCAATGGAAAGCATATTTATGCATTTTAAAAATATTCAATGTAAGTTATCTCGCATGTCAAGGGTCAGAGATTCAGAGGTGATCTAGAGGTGTTTATCCCATAAATATTTTACAATTAAAAAGTGGATGTTGCGTACTTTTGTGTTCCACTCTGTCCGTGCATCCAATGATACTCTATTGTGAGCTACTGTAATAAGTAGTTTTTCATACTTCTTGACTGCTGACTGCAGGGGAAGTCTTCATGAGGATGATAATAGGAGAAGGGATACAGAAGAGACGGAAGAGAAATACCCAGAGTTTCGAGTGGGTGCTGAATTCAAGACACACACACTCTGTTTCACTGCCATTTCTCGCCAGCTTACAGCTCATGTACAGACAGGTATTTTGGCTGTTATCCTAGTGAATGGATCCAAAAGGTCGAACTGTAAATTTTGGTGAGTCATGTGAGGCAAAAGTAACACAGACACAATTTAGATTGTATTAAAGAGGAACCTTCCATTTGTCCGGGACTATTAAATCTTCCACAATATATGGATGGGTACCCATTATTTCTAAGTTTTTCAAACTACTATCATTGTATTAAAGTGATCAACAGGTTGATGGTGAAGAAGAAAATGACTAACGTCAACCAAACTGTTCAGCTATGTACTCAATCCACATACCTGAGCTCCATCAACATACAGAGTCATGTGGCGCCCATTGTAAGTGGCCATCAGGTGTGTCCAGGCATTAGCTTGGTAACGCTGGTGGCTGTAGACAGTGGTGGATTTTATGGCTCGATCTGTGCGAACCGTGAAGTAGAACCGTGCGTCTTTGATGCCGGCACTTTCCACAGTGCGGATGCCAACCGACCAGCCCTTCTCACTCAGTGAATGGGAACAGTTGTCAAATACACCTATGGCAAAGGGTAAACAAGGGCCAGTAAACCAGAAAACACGGTAAAAATTCAAAGAAAAATTACAACAAATGTGAAAAAACGCATTCAGAAAAATGAATAAAAAATGCAAACAAACAATATGCCTTGCAGTCCTACATTATAAGGGACAACCAGGAGAGAAACATACAGATAAAGAGAGAAAATGGACTGAGGGAGAGAGCAGAGAGAGGAAGGAGGATTGGAGGTATTTCACTCAGCCAAGGCAAGGCCCTGAGGTTTCCATGTGCTGTTACAACAGACACACACACACACACACACACACACACACACACACACACACACACACACACACACACACACACACACACACACACACACACACACACACACACACACACACACACACACACACACACACACACACACACACACACACACACACACACACACACACACAGATCTACATCTGCTCCCCAGATGTCTAGCACCGGGACAACGAAGGGTCAGGGAACCCCTTCACCCTCCACATTGCTGTATGTGTGGGTACTTGAGTACATGCTTCCATCCATATATGTGTGTGTAAATGTGACTGCAGCAAAATATTTCCAAGGAGGTGACTTTCAAGGTTAAGCATTTAATTCAGTTAAAATAAGCGGCCTTTGGGGTGATATAGCTTGGCCACATGAATAAGATTATACTCTATGTCACCCTCTGTACAATCAAACTACATAAAAAATCTTTAGCATTCATCTTAGCATATATGCAGCACTTTATCATCAATACACTATAAAAATGGAAACATGCAGAAACAAATTAAGCATTTACATGCCAGGTAGGTACATTGTTTAATCAGCCGCAGCAGAAGGAGAGCATGGCTTGAATCAAAATTAAATTGAGTTTCAAAGCCAGAGTACTAAAATTATCATTCATTTGAACTAATTTTTCTGATTAAAAAAATCGATGAATTCAGCCCATAATACGCTCACGTTATAACACTGTTTTGGGCTCCAAAACACCTCAGGGAAACACCTGACTCTTTTTGGTTCTCTTTTTGCCGAACTTGTTTCACAAGATAGTTATTTTTATTATAGGCCCAGAGCAGGGTTTAATCATATGCCAGCTTCTATCCATTATCACGTGGTTTGGCCGGCATAAAAAATTTCAAGGGCCAAAGGACCAATTCCTTTGAGATACCTTCATAACTATAAACTTTTGTACAAAAGCTTTGATTTTATTCAATTTTATTGAGAGTTTACATTGTGTTGTCATAGGGTCATGTGACCAACGCGATGCAAAACTAAAACAGCCCTACATTTCAACTTGTCAGTTAACTGGAAACAGAAATGGCTAAAGCCAAGCAGATGCCCCTGGGCAAGAATTTTTTTGTTATGAAGGCATGCAAAGGAGGAGCAAACACTTCAGCCGAGGCCAGCACATCGACAGAAGAGTGTCAAGCTCGTGCCCTCTGCGGAACAGAAGATGAGATGACCACCATTAAAAACCGAGAGGAGTTTCAAACCAGAATGGGTGGAGAAATTCAAATAGTTACGGTGTGAAAAGGTGGACAATATTGACATTTGTGGCATTTGTGACAGGGCATAAACGACAGACAGCTTCACCAAAGGCTCTGCACGTCGGTTTAGTGAAGGGTATTGTTGATAATACTTTTGTATATGTAATTTAAATATGATGTATATCCCCAGCTTGGGATAGTAAAACAACAATGAGCTGAGAGACAATAAAACGGGAACTGTAGAGTTCAGTGATAACTCATCTGGTTTCTCAAAATAATAGACCCGTTACACATTACACACGGTCATTTGATCTATTGTCAATATCATATTAGAGTTTCTATGCAGTCTTTTTCGATGTAGGGGTGGGTTGGTTGAGACATACGACAAAGAACCGATCGTTATCTTGTGTTTTTAGGGGGGTAAAATAAAGAGGAGCAATCTAAAACAAAATGAAAGGCCTGGAGAACTGCAAAAATTATTTGTATTAACGGATTAATCGGTGGAAAGTAAATTAATTGACTACTCAATTTAACTTTATTTCAGAAACATAGATCTGTATCAACATAATAAAAAATAGGTAGGATAAAAGATAAACAATAACAAAACATGAGGACAGACATGGAAATGTGATACACCATTACACCATTACAGTCTTCAATTCCAAAATGAAAAGTTAAAGCACAGACATCTATTCCATTATTTCCAGAAACAAGAGTGTCACTGACTTTTGGCTAAATCACACCATTATGATTGCATGTTTTTAATCAATTAATACACACATAAATATATGCATGAAATTCCTCAGCACTGCATAAAAGACAGGAACATTATAATTTACAAACAAGTGACTCCCACTCGGTCTTGGAAGCTTCAGTAATATCCTGAATGCATTATTATATGCCACATGCTGTATAAAATGGAGTGCAGTAGACTCTTGAAAAAGCAGTTTTAACACACTCTGTGCACAGGCACATGAAACTTGCACACCAGCATATTGGCTTGTGCATATGTTTTACACATCTGATGCTGCACCTCATCATCATCATCACATATATCATCTCTGATGATGTGACCCAAGTATCTAACTTTGTTGATCACGTTTAGCGATTGGTCTTCCATAAAGAACGTGGGACCGGTTTGCTTCTAAACCTCCTTGGTTTTAACGATGATAACAACCCCGTTTAGAGTTTAATTTGATGTCGTACTGCACACCGTAACTGGACTAGACTCTTAACAGTTGCTGTAAACCACCACTATAAGGAGACAGAACGACTAACTCATCACCATACATCAGATGGTTAATAACACTGTCCCCCAACATGCACCCAGTTTTACAGTCTTTTAGCATTTCTGATCAATCATCCACAGACACATTAAAGAGGAACAGTGACAAAATCCCACCTTGCCAGACACCATTGATCACTAAGAATGGTGCAGATAGGCTTCTACCCCATCTAACCTGCACGGTTTGATGTGAATACTAAAAAAAACAAGATTTCTTAACAAATATACGGTATTGAATTTGCACGCATTGCCTCTTTTAATGACAAGGATGCCATATTTAATCTGATATTAGTGGATCTCTTATGTTCAAACTGTGAACCAAGTCTGGCTTTTCCTGATGAAACCCAGTTTTTTAAAAGTCTCTTTGGCCTCTGCGTAGAGTTCAGATACATCTTCATTCCATCCTGGCCAAAACTTCTGTTGTTTGGCCCTTCTTTGAGAGAAGGGTTTACTGCAGATATACAGTATAGACAGTTCACATTTTTTATCATAGATTATACAGAACTCACTCTTGTGGTTTTGGTTCTCACAATTAATATCGCCACATAGAATAGCATCAGAAGGTATATCAATATTACTTGTACTGGCAATAATTGTACTCTGTAAACCTCGAACAATCTGATTTCCCACCTTGTAAACGGTTACCACAGCTGACCAACTCAGGTAAAATCTCAAAATTTAATCTCATAGAAATAAGCATATGATGTGTCGTAGCCATATCATGAAAAATATCGTCTTTCTTGAAACATTCACGGGCGTCAGCCATACAAATAAAGTGATCCGGCCCAGATGTTGTATGCTGTGCATCACTAATGTATGTGTAGCTATCTACTGGTAGAAGCACTTTGCTTGACAGAGCCAACTTGCTATAATAACAAAATATGATTAAGTGTTGACAAAACACTAGTTTGTAATGATCATTACAATATTGTTTGAGCAAAAATGTAAAAAAAAAAAAAAAGGTTGGCTCCAGCTTCTCAAATGTCAGCATTCACGTTTTTTTTTTTTTAACTATGAACCAATTTGAAGACTTCACTTTGGGCTCAGAAACATGTTCTTCTTTTTCTTACAATTTAGAGAGTCTGCAGATTAACTGATGATGGAAGTATTTGCTAGCTAATAGCCAAGTAGAAGGTAGGTTGCTACTAGTTCATGCATGTATGTGTCAGTATTTTGTAATACACATAATTAAGTACAGACACTATTCTTGTTTGCAGTAATGGCATTGCATAATGAAGTGCAAGACACAACAGTATGTAGTAACAATCTCAAGATGGACCAAATGCAGCACCGGGAGCCATATTTGTTTCATCACAATACATTTATTCCCTCAGCAAGTGTGGGCGACATCACAACCGCAATTCTTATTTAACATGTTTTTAAAACGCAGTTTTAATTATCTAATAATGTTTTTTTGTTGAATTTATGTGCACCATACTTATATGGTTCTCGTACATTCTTTATTGGTCCTTATTCTCAGGCGGTATCATTAGTCAAATCATTAGGATTGCCATAAATGTTGGCCAAACTGCAGTAAAATAACTATGGAGTGTACTCCACAGTCTCAGCATTGGCCAACACATACTGTAACATAACTATAAAGGCTGAAAAGTACAAACAAATAGATTTATAAGATCATTACTGGCAATTATAAGTCAAACAAATGTCAGTGTCATGTCTAGCAGAAACAATAGGAGTTTGTTTTTCGCTGTATTTGCCAAATTCCTTCAGGGGACTACAAAGGGAAAGGCCCATGCCACAAAATGCCGCCCTCACATAAGGAAGCAATGAGAGGGAAAAGTTAAGTAATGGAGCCGGATCTTTGATCAGAGTAAATGTGAGTGGACGTAACAGTTTGTGGTCTCCCTCGCTATCTGGCCGGCTGTGGTGCTCCACCGATTTTCAATCTTTTTGATGCATGTGCTGTTCTGTCAGATGTACAGCTTTTCAACTGTAAAATTCCTGATGCCGTCTCTTTGGAAAAACTGTGATTTTCATCGTCACGTGAACGGCCTGGGAACAAGAGATCAGGCGTTCATAAGAGCAGTCGGTCTGCAGTCACCGCACACAATCAATGGTAACAGTCAACCCATTAGGAGATGGAGTCAATGAAACACACCCTTGGAATTTCACAGTTATGTAATGTTACTTGTTAAGATTCTGTGCCAAGAATGAAATTACTATTTGATCAATTGTGACCAAAGCTATCTTGAGATGACTCTCTACAGGTTGAATTAATTGCTTAGTGTTTGAATATAGGATCACCTGCATACATCAATCACCTGGCTCGTGGTGTAATGGACACCGTTGCACATTACAAATGCCAAACTGGGAGTCATGTCCATGATAGCGTGTAGCTAAATATATTTAGTATCTTACTTGAGTATAATTGTATTACTTGTATCTTCATTTTCTTTTAGTACAGTCTTCCACTCATCTACAGTTTGAAGGTAAATATCGTGCTTTTACTCCACTACATTTATTTCATAACTTTAGCTACTAGTTCAGACGACATTATGCATCAGAGCCAAAGTACTACATTTCAAAAATTTAATGTTATTGTTTTATGTTTATGTTTAACTTTCACTTTTATTTTTAAGTAGTTTTTCAACATCATATCTTTATTTTTACTCAAGGACGAGTTTGGGGTACTTTTTACAACACTGCAATAAAGAACATGTATCATTATCATTAATATAATTAATACAATTAATAGACACATCAACATGACTGGCAAAGAATACATTCATGCCACAAAAAAACATGTATATCCATAATACAAAAGCTTCTGTATTCCATGTTATCTACTATTTGGACACATCTAAGCTTCAACTCTTATTCGTAAGACCACAAGTGTAGCAGTACATCCTCCACAGTGAGCTGTTGTTTTTGGAGTTCATAAGTGCATAAGGCGTCACCATAGCAGAAGCATCCATTTCACTGAGATGGAGTTCTGAAGCCAAAACTGAAATTTGGGAGCTTTAAAAATGCCAAAAGATGTTGGCCAATAGTAAATCTTCAATTTTGTTTTGTTTTGCTAATTGTGGTGTGGATAACAATGGAAGGGAGGTTTTTGGTTGTCGGAAAAAGAGCCTCTAACAAAGGTTGCTTTAGATCATCTCAAACGTGCTGTCCAGCTGCCAGCGGTAACTGACAACAACCTGCACGATGATTGTTGATGTCAACAGAGAAGGACCTATATGGTTTATTCAAAGCTGATACCAAGGAGGGGAATCAAGGAGAAAATCGATATTTGGAACCGATATTTTACACTTTAAAACACAAATTTAGTGTCAAAATTTAGAATAACAGGTAATTAAGTACAAATAGTTAATTCTAGCATCACAGCCTACTAGCATTATACTTTTGAGGTACCTGTGCTTCGTTTGAGTTTGCTAATTCTCACTTCGTCTAAGCTGAATTTTACAACCCATTTAATTTATTGCACGACTCCAGGACATCATCAATACAAATATTACTAGTATTATAAATTACCATTATCTTTCAATGATTTGCAATAAGGCAAAAAATTATAACCAAAAACAAAAAAAAATGTGGAATATCAGATCTAACAATCAGCCAGGTCGAAAATCTATTTGTAAACATCAGGGCTTCCTCAGAATTTCTCCGAATCCAAGATGACGTCAGCTCAAAATCCAAACACGCTGTGAATTTAAATCAGTCATTTAAAACTGGACAGAACCTCCTCCTTTGAGGAGCTGAACAGGGAACGTCTGCTAAGTTGATAAATGAATTGGTGATTAATTTTCAGTCGATCAAGCGAGCAATTAATCGTCTAGTCTGTTTTTCCAATGCGGAACGTCATCACATATTCCTGGGCAATGACTTTGTGTCAAGGCTGTCAGTCACCATGTCTGCAGTGGAAACCAAACACAGTGAAGCCTGTATAAACCCAGCCTGACCTTTTTGCTGAAAAGCTGCCCCCTGAAATCATTGTTTTTCTTTGAGAAAGTATTTAACGAGGGAATATGACCCAGAGAGAGATTGATGTTAAAAGGGCAAACCCAGGTGCAGTTAAGTTTTACTAACTGAAGTATAGCTGTCACGAGCAATTTGCAGCGACATTCATGGCCTACAGCAGCACGAGCCCGATGTGTGGCAGCGGAACGAACAGAGTGGTACAGGTCAAACAAAAGCACGGAGAGCAAGACAGCAAACAAGCAAGAGATAGCAAGACATACGCTGATGCTGGACATTTACCAGCAGAGAGGTGACGAGAAGAGAATGGCAAGGCAGAGTGTGGATTGAGAGAGGAATAGGATGTCACTTCAATTCCACAAGCTGGGACAGCAAGAGGAAAATCATTGGTGAATGAGGTTTATTCCCTGCTGCATTAGGGCAATGAGGGGTTCACTCACCTGCTATGACTGCTGGGTTGCCCTGCCCTCCCTCGGGCTTCACCCAGACATGCAGGCTGAACTTGTCCCTCGGCAGCTCCAACCTTGCGTCCGGCCTCATCCTCAGCTGCTCAAGACGCCCGCTGAAGTACAGGGCGCTCATCCGGGATGCGGGGACCTTTGGCACGGGGGCGCTGCCGACGGGCCCAGTGGCCGGCGGGTCCACCACCTCCCCGGAGTAGTACTCGTCACTGCCGCTGTCCTGCAGGGTCCCGGCCGAAAACAGCTGGTCTCCATCTTCCTCGGGGAAGACCTCTTTGTCCCAGCTCGACTTGCCGTCTTCCTCGTACGGAAGGGTCGCGTAGAGGCTGCGGCTGAACCTGCGGGAGCGGGAGCGGCGCAGGGACGAGACCATCCGCCCGGCGTCTCTGAGAAGAGACATTCCGCTCTGCTGCGTGGCAAAACGCGCCTCTCTCCCATGAACCGCCGCATCGTC